>BLXT01006220.1:124806-140711 GCA_019648995.1 Plakobranchus ocellatus | reverse complement strand
TTTTTTTTTTTTTTTCCCACATTTGGCATGTTTGAAAATTAAATTTGCTCAAATTTTTAATAGGCCTAAGTATTTTGTAGTTTTTCATGTGCAAGTAAAACAAATTCATAGATCAAGGTCTTTCCTGTCACAACAGAAAAATTGTGAAATCAGTGATAGATTAAAGATTGCATTATAAATATTACTTGGCTGACGTGTTCATTTCATCAGTAGTTAAAGCTAGCTAGATAGATAGATCTAGATCCCAAGGTAAAATTTTACCAAAATTTATAGGTACAATACACTATATAGATCTAGATCTACGCCTGTAAAATAATGTGTTCTGGTTTTTTTGTTTTTTTTTTATATTTAAAGGGTTACAGTGTGCTAGGAACTTTTAAAGGAAGTACATGTACTTAAATTCTGTCAAGCATGGAAGATATTGAGTTAGTTGCTTATAATTATATATTCAGACATATGATTTTTTTTTTTTTTTTTAAATAGCTTGTGCCTCTTAACTTGACAGTTTAGACTGCTGTTTATTCTGTCTGGCAGTTTGATAGAATGTTCAGGTGCTTTTTTAAAATATGTCAAGCTACTCAATAGCTAAAGTAGGAACTTTCTATCAACTGAATGCAAGTCGCTATCAAAAACAGTACTCTGTTGTTGTATACATGTGTTTGTAGTGATACCTGTTTATCAACAGCAAACTATCTAGCCTCTTTGCTCTTATCCTTATCATCAGCGGCAGCAAAAACAAACCTCACATTGGTAGCTTATAATTGATCTCCTTAACCCTATCCGCACAAGGTCTTTTATTGTTGTATGCGTACGTCAGGAGTAACTGAGTGTCCCCACATTTTAAATAGCAAATAGGTTTGGGGTAACTGCGTGTCACCATACCGCATATATAGTAAAAAAATGGCTATATACCTATCCATACATGGGGGGTAACAAAATCACCCCATACTTTACATAGTAAAAAATACAGCCAGGTTTCAGAAATTACCTCAGGTCAGTTCAATGTTGATTTTCTGTCAATCATTATGTAATAATATGTCAAAGTAAATTTTTGAGGAATTCTTAAAGCTGAAAGGAAAAAATTTCCATTTTAAGTATTTTAAAAAAATTGAAAATGAGCCTTGGGGTAACAAAATTACCCCACACGTACAGATAGGATTAATCAACAATTATCTAGGCAATACATTTGAGACAATTTAGCTGATTGGATCTCTGTGATTCAGAAATATATAAAAAGATTTACCATTTTGCCAAATTGTCTTATTCTGAATAAATCATAAGTCTTGTGGTGTAGACTTTATTTATATGAAAAGAAATCAGCTTGCTAAATTTCCAAGCTAGAGGGTTAGAAAGCCGCTGTGATGATTTATGCAGCTTACCACCTCAAAAGCAGGCCAACATTTAACTTAAGTCTAGACTTACATGTAGATCTTCAAGTCTCCTTGAATATTATAATAAATCTAGCTCCAGATATAAGGCTACTTTTACAAATTTGAAAGTAGAGCCCTGCTCGTTTAATAAATTTTAAAATTAAACATATTATTTAATGTAAGCAAATATTTATAAGCTCACTGTAGGTCATTTCTTTTTTAAGTCTTTAAGTGCATGATAAAATTTTTGCTGTTCTCAAATTGGTACTTAAAATATGCATTTGTCTATTGTTAATACCCTTGAAGACTCAAAGTATTCTTATAACTCAGTTTCGCAATTCTGTTGTAAAAACCACAATCATTGCTCCTCGCACTTAGACTGGAAGCCACAATTGTTGCTTTTGGCACACGAGAGGATAAGACTTGTAAGCTCTTTATTCCAATAACTATAATTTAAAAATAAATTGAGGTTGAACACTCTTTAAAATTTTTTCAACAAGTTCACTGAAATAAAATAAAGGCCTTATTTAAAAGGTTTTAAAAATTTTTTTTCTTCATCAGATTGGTAAATTCAATTCGTTTCTATCGGGCCCTACAGCCATGTTGAATACTTTGAAGTCATATTTTCAGTCCAGCCCCACATCTGATCCCCATTCTACAAGTGAAACGTATACTGGGAAGATTGCGATCCATCCACTTACTGAAAGACCCACAAAAGCATGGGAGAAGATCAAAGTCAAGCAGGTAAACCGCAATAGTTCAATAGTCTTGCAGACAGCGTTTGAAAATGATAGAGTCCCTGTTTTAAATTTTAAGGAGAGTTTTCAACTATAGCAGGTTGGATGGCAACTAAAATCTTGAATCAATTTTCAAAAAAAAAGTTTTATGCACTTTTGTTACTGATTGAATTTATCAATATAAAACATATATCTATACTATATACAGTATATATGTACTTTGAATTTTATCTTATGTAAAACTCCTGACCCACAGAACAGAATGACTTCAAATTTGGTATGAAATATTAGCTTTTGGAAGGGTACAATTTTTTTTTCGTCTACAACTTACAAGTTCAAAATCATTTTTTTTTTTTTTTTTTTTAATTACACTAACATTTAAGGAAAACTAACTGGTGTAAGAATTAATGTGGCAGCGAGGTGTCATGAATAGATAAAAAAAAAGAAGAAGGTCGTATAGCTCTATGAGAAATTTATAACATGGACACTTGATAGATATCATTAACTTATAAATATAAAAACATATTCATGGATGTCATTTTTTACAAGGAAGCCTCGTTCTATTCAGGTGGTCAATTCCGTTCAGCCTATGGACTCTGATACGGAAATTACAGAAGACAAAGTCCGTTTTGTGCTGCTTTCTGACACTCACTGTCAGATAGAGAAACTGCCAACTGAATTTGTCCCTCCAGCAGATGTACTTATTCATGCTGGAGATTTCACAAAAGTAGGCCTGCCTGCTTCTATTGAAAAGTTTGATTCATATTTAGGTAGGTTTGGAAATAAACTATTTTTTTTCCCTTTTTATTTTAAATAGTCATGCAGCTCTATGGCCTATAGTTTTGAGTTTTCAGATTTTCCCTTTTTTTTTTTTTTTTTTTTTTTAAAATTTAAACATGTATGCATCTATTTATATTTTTGTCTTTATTTACATAAAGATACTTGTTTCAAATTTGTTGATAATATTTGAGAGCACTGTCACTTTGAATTTGTAAATAAGTTTTTGATTCTCTCAATGGTTTTGGCAATATTTTCTTTCAATTCCTTTAACTTTCATGGGCATGAATTAAGGATATGACTATGTTTCAATAATGATGATGTTACAGAAATCTGTGTACTGTGGTAACATTTTCAGTACCGGATAGCTTGGCATCAAACACCATTTCAAAAATGCTTAAGTTTGACCTAATTTCATAGTGTTAAAAATATATGCAAAAAAAAAAAAAAAAAACCAACTAAATGATCATATTTGTATCCAGGTTCTCTTCCCCACAAAAGGAAGATTGTGATTGCAGGCAACCATGACCTGACGCTGGATATGGATATGGTCAACAACCGAAGGTCGCATTTGCTGAATTCTTTTCAAATAAGTGTAAGCTGTCGTTTCTCTATTTCCTCAGCTTTTAGTTGCTTTTTGAAATGTATTCAAAATCTTTTCTTTTACAAATACAAATCGACAGATAAAACGAGTCACTCACATCTGTCATATGGTAAAAGCACATTTACTGAATACTTTTGAAATAAATATTTAGATTTTGTTTTTAACTACTCAGGTTTGATGCAACTTTTTAAAATACATAAATGCTTGTCTGTTATAAATGCAGGTAAAGAATTAGAATGAATCACGACATTATCTGATCTTATGGGTTCTGTTGTAGGCAACTCTGGTGTTATTTTCAATTCATTTCTTTTTCTTTTATAAAATGTTCTGTTTTTGCAATAACTCTCGGGGCGTCGGTAGCACAGTGGCTTGTGACTCCGCCCTGAGATCTGCAGGGACCTTTCTGTCTTTGATTTTGTTCCATTGCAGTAAATAATTCTTTATCTTTTACTTTATTATAACTATTTAATTCAAATCCATAACAGAGAGACAAGTTTGAAGATTACTTGCAGGAGAAACAGTTGCCATCCTCTAGAGAGCTACTGAAAAACTGCATCTATCTTCAGGACTCGTCCATTACTGTTTGTGGCATTAAGATATATGGCTCCCCTTGGTAGGTGCCAATAAAATATTCTCTTTGTAAGTGGGAATCAAAAATTCCCTCCACAGGTGTGAATAAAAAAGTTCTAGGTTCCACTTAACTCAAGTTGTTTCAAAATACAAATGATCCTCAGAGGATTTGGCATGTCATGTTCAACTTTAATTGGGTACTGTTAATTGATAAATCATGAGGAGGGTTCAAGATAAATAGTGACATAGAGGGGGGAAAATGGCACTGCAAAGGTGTTGTATTCCTCTTTCAGCTAGATTCAGATAAATGCAAAGATGAGTAGTGTCAAGTGATTTTTTTCTATAGTCAGCTTGCTATTTTGATGAAATTTTTGGGGTTTAACAGAATTTCTTTGATGATATATATTTATCAAGATTCACTGAAGTTTAAACTTTTCAAGCTGTTTTTGCAATAGAAGTTCCAATTTTCCATTATAGATAGATTGCTTTAGAGTCTTGTAATCTGCATACATGCCTACTCTTAAAAATGTTTTTGAGGAACATCAAGGGCAAAAATGCAGAACATTATATAAAAATACGGAACAAACCTGAATATGGCGGGAACTGTAGCTGATTAAACAAAAAAAAAAAAACCACAAAAAACCACTCAATTCAACTAAGTGCCAATTAATCACAGAGGTGTACCTTTAGGACGGGGGAGAGTGTAGAGGATATCAGTTCCTGTCTAAATCGGCACAAACACTAAGCCAACTGCTTAACATTTAGCCTCTGTGCCTACATTCCAATCTGTTTACATTAATGTTGAGCAAATCGGCTCGAGACTAACGACATTATGAAAAGAAAATGTGTCCTTAAAATTTTCATTCTACTCGTACTGCAATGACTTGTTTAACTTTGGGTAACTTATTTCAATGTTACTATTGGAATTCAATTTTGTTAACTTTTCTCAAATAGAAAATTCCATGAAACATTTCTCTTTTCTATCCCTAAGATGCGGAATGCCTCGATGCATTCTTTTCGAATACAGTACAATGCTGTTGTCTTTTGCGGATTGGAGCTTCTGTGTAGAGGAATTTCTTTTGGGTCATTTTGAAGAGACGTAGACTTATCCAAGATACGCAGACCTGATTGTATTATATTAAAATCTAAATCTATGGATAGTTCATAGTATTATCATAGGACTGGCAATGGCAAGAGCCTGGCATCAATCAGACAGGCTCGCACCAAGCCTAAGTTCAATGCTGGGTTTATAACTTCTCTAGAGATGTAAGACTGCGCATATAAAAGTCTAGATAATCAAGTCCGACCAAACCATTGACCTACAATAGTACAGTTGACATATTTAAAACGGGAAAATTTATTCCAAAAATCTTTATTTCTATAAAAATTGAAATTCTGCCGTAGTGATTTTCTTAAATTGAGGTCGCTGATTTCAAATTTGCCGTCAGAATTTTCATTTTTGTAGTTGCTTTCCTCGCAAAGATATGTCTGTTGAAAAAAAAACCCTAGTCCAGGTGAGTTGCGTCACAGTGTGAATGACCGACCGTCAATGCGGCAACAGTCAGTGATGGGACTGATGGTAGACCATACAATGATGTTCGCCTATAGATGTACAGTACTGCATCGATAGGTTTGCCCCAAACCACCCCAACCCCTCCTCAATCTGCAAGATGCACGCTGGGTGTTATGAAAAAAGGTGTAGCAAAGAGCGCCATGCATTCAATAAGTTTGTTGCAGTGTTAAAGCCGTTATTTTTTTTTCTCTAAGTCCTTTAATATTCTCGGTTATTTATGCAGAGATGCGCCGCTAGACATCTAGACTAGGATTATTTCTAAGAGTATGACCAATCACAAATCGGCCAAATTCCGGATTTTGTGATAAAAAATGCGGATTTCCGGAACGCAGGTAATTTTCTGGTAGAATTTCGGAACGAATCCGGATTTCCGGAACGGTAGGCACGTCTGAATCTGTTAAGCCTCATATGATTATTATTTTAAATTTTCTTCTACAAATTGAAAATTATCAGGGAAAGCTGCAGCTGAGAGTTGATTTCTCAAGTATTAATGCCAGAAAGCCGAAAATTCTTTTTGTTTTTCTTTCTTTTTTTTTTAAAAGGTCCATGCGCACATAGTATGTCATTTGTGAAAACAAACACAAATTTTATCGAGAGAGTCTGATGGTAATGGAAAATATCTTGTATATTGGACCATATTTTTGTCTTTTATTCCTAAGACTTAGATAGTTACTGATAAATTCACCCAAAAGCTGACCCATGATCTTTAGCAAAACCTTTGTAATGATCAGGTGTTATGGAAAATTAAAAGGAAACAATTTTTCAAACTATTGTATTTAAAAAAATTCAATGATCTTGAAGGTTTTTATACCTTTATGTGAAAGAATAATATCCTAATGCTTTGATATTGAGAGACATGTTCTAAATCGTTGCTCTATATATGAATATGAAAAATAAAAACAATGTATCTGACAGGCAACCTGAATTTGGTGACTGGGGTTTCAACTTGCCAAGAGGGATACCATGTTTGCAGAAATGGGACCAGATTCCTGATGAGACAGATATTCTGGTGACACATGGACCCCCGATAGGTCTGCCATTGTTGTATTTTATTTTCGTTAAATCTTTTTTTGCTTGTTGATAGATTTTTTTTGTTGTTGTTGTTTGTTTGTGGTTGTTTTGAAAGTTTTTTTTTTCTTCAAGAAGAAAGATGGATGATTTAAGAAAAGGCAATGTTTGGGAGCAAAGAAAGCCATAGAAGAAGACAAAGCTTAGGTAGCTGTCTAACTGTTGTGATCCTTTTCAGTACAAGATCTCAAATTGACTTTGCTTGAAATCTCTAAAATCCTTCATCAATAACAGAACCTTATAATTTGAATAGTATGTTTTTGTAATCAGACATGCTAATGTTATTTTTTTTTTCACCAGAAAAAATTCCTGTGAACAATCAATATTTCTGTTTTGTGGGTAGCTGTGCTATAACACCATTCAATGATTGTGGTGAATTAAGTATAAGGAAACAGTCATGGACTTAAATTTCTATTGAACAAAAAAAAAAAACAAAAGAAATTTCTATAAACACAAAAAACGTTTCAACTTCATCAGTTTCTTAAAGCTGCGGGCAACATAACAAAAAAGCAAAAAAAAAAAAAAAACAACCAAAAAAAAAGAGCAAGCGAAGCCCTGGGTGTGTTGATTTTGTAGTCACGGTGATATTAATGGGTTAGTGGCAGGGAGATTTTTTTTTTTTTAATCTTTGAGAATGGAAATGTATTGATCACATACTTATCTTATACTAGAATGTATTATATGACTGTTATATTTTGGCCTATGCAATAGCTGAGTAGATGCATTATGATGCATGTAGATACTTTTTTGTTTGGTGCTTCTAATTGTACTGGCATACATACCCATAACACATTCTATATTCCTGTGAAAGAGTAAATATTCTTGTGATTCACTGTTTGGGACTGGACAGTTTGTGTTATCCATTTTCCAATATATTCACTTATGAGACTGGCTTTAGTAAGGAAAATTGTATACCATACTCAAACCTAGAAGAGTCCTAATTTTTCCTGGCATCAATATTGAGAGGTAGTTTCCCTGTGTTGTCCTTATCACCTTTGCTTTAGCCAAGACTCAACATTCAATTTGTTTGTCTGGACTGGGAATCAAATTCATGACCTCTTGCCAAATAGCTTTGCGCCCTGCTGCTTGCACCACTACTTACGTGTAACAGATACTTGAAATTAAGAGAGGAAAAGAGCTGGTATAATAAGGAGCTTTACTGAATATTGTTGCTCCTCTTCTTTTTCTAACACTACTAGTACTGCCTTTCTTGTGTGCGCGTGTGTCTGTGTGTTTTTGTTATGATTCAGGAGGTGTTTGTGAATTATTAACTCAGGCTTTTAGTCTTTGTCCTGACAAGTAGAGCTATCACATGCAACTAAATATTTTGTTCATTGACATGGACTGGAGTCAAAACAAAAGGTTCAGATTTCATGTCAGCACATACAGGGCTGGTTTAGTGCTCTGGTGCGTGAGTAATTGTGATGCTATTAAATTATTACTATAGTTATGGGCTAATTTTTTTTTTTTTTATTTCCGTCTTGGAGGAAAGGTAATAAGGCTTTCAAAATTATGTCATTTAAATGCACTATTATGATCTTGTGTCTTTTCAGGGCATGGCGATCTATGTGTCAGTGGTCAGCGAGCTGGTTGTGTGGAGCTACTGACCACAATTCAGACACGTGTGAAGCCCAAGTATCACCTCTATGGTCATATTCATGAAGGTTTGATAACTGTCCATATGTTTTTTGGTTAGCAAGAATAGGTTTTATAGAGAACCTTTACCCAACGCTTCCATTGTATTACACAATCCAATCTTAATTTGATAATAAAAAAAAGAAGACTTTTTATCATTTTAGAGACAACAAAAAAATCTCTTTCACATACTCTCTCTCTCTCTCTCTCTCTCTCTCTTCCGTCTTCCCTCCTTCCCTCCCTCCCTTCCTATTCTCCTATTTTCAGACTACAAGCTGTGGAAGTGCAAAATGTGTATAAATCACAATATCTAGTACAATCATTTTTTTACAAGACTGAATAGATTTACAGTTCATTTTAATCATAAAAAGTTTGTTCCCAGACATATCCACATGAATTACATGTGATATTTCGGTATATTTCAAATCACTGACTAACATTCAGATTTCTCTCCTTGAACTTTGCAGAGGTGAAATTGATGCTAAAATACTTTAAATTTTAAATAAAAGAAAGGAATTTTTATTTGGAATGCATTTTTTCAAAACTTGAACAAAATTTTTATATGGCTGATTAGGATTGATATCAAAACATTTCCCCTTAAAGTTAAAGTCTCGATGTACATGGTATTATAATATCTTTCTCTCTCTGGGTACATTTTTTTTACTCTTTCTTTTTAATGTGGAATAATTTAGCTTATGGCATCACCACTGACGGTCATACAACTTTCATCAATGGATCAAACTGCACCTTGCGTTACAAGCCTCAGAACAAACCTGTCGTCTTTGATTTTCCGATCCCTGAAGGCCACTCTAAAGAGGAACTGAACGAATTACCTGTGAACAATATAGACTCCCTGTGAGACTTTTGTAACACAAAAATTTTTGTATGATAAATGTTGAATTTTTACATTGTATGATCAAGGTATTTTAAACTTAATATTTTATGACAGCTGTTTTTGTTACTCTGAAATGCATGTATAATCAAAGTCACATTTAGATGTTCCTGTCCTGTTAATACTCTGCTAATAGATTATGACCTAAGGCAACATATTTTTGAACTTTTTTTATTTGACTTTAACTTTCTATATTGTGTGTGAAGAAAACAGATTTTATTCTCCATGTAATTGATGAACATCAAGTCACACAAAGTTCTTGTATGCTTTCACTTCAGCCAAAAACAAACATGTTTTCTTCCAGAAACATTTCAGAAATGTTTTATGAGTTAAGTAAAGCAAGTTTGCCATTGCTATAGTTTGTTTAATTTGCAATTTGCATACAAGAACTTGTGATTTAGGATTCCATATTAGGTGGTTTAAAAAAGACATTTTAATAACACAGGTTGCAACTTTAACTGTTTTGAGTGTCAACATAGTTTTACATGTCACAAGATAAAACTTAAATTTTAGTCATGTGTGGCGATTTACAGATTTGATTCCATTCAATTGAAAAATAAAGCAGGGAAATGCCCAGTGCTTTCTTTAGTATATTACGACAATTTTTTCTTCATTGCTTTTCCATTTTTTTTTTTTTGCGCCTGATCTTTCAAACTGCTTGAGTCTTTTCAAACATTCCAAATGATGAAAATAATGATTTGAATTTAAGTTGTGGTGCTGTATTGTCAACAAGAGCTTTCCTTCATTCACACCACTGTGTATTCTCTTGTCTTATTAGCTTGGCGTTCAATCACAAAAGATCAGAGACTGTTATTCGAGCCTTATTTTTTCTAACTCTAGTTGGTTTTGTAACTTCAACATGATTTTTTTAAAAAAAGTATTCAAATGTAGTAATTATTACATCAATCATGGGGAAGTTTAAAAGATTATTTATTGGTGCTGGCAAGCTGTTATAGAATTTATTATCTCCAGAATCCTCTGTAGTTGGTGTTAATGTTATTGTCTATCTTCATATGTATGCTAGATAAGATGGCCTTACTTAAATATTTTTTTCAACATTTCATGGATTTGACCTTTTCAATCCTTTTATATGCCTAGCCCGTTAAGAAACAAATAAAAGAATAAAGTTATCTTTGATAAAATTATGAGCAGTGCATTCAAATACCTGCAAGTATTTAATTATTTTATGGACTCTATGCATCTAAAGAGCCAGGCCTAAAAAACATATCAGCAATTGTGTCGTACCATTCCTACTTCTGCTCTGATAATATCCTAGAATTTTTCTTCATATAATCTTTTAAATTTGTTTTCTTTTTTTTTCTTTATCTACCTGTGCCTTTTTGACACTGACTCTTTTTTTTCACTGCTCAAATTCTACCATAATGTTTTCAATCTCTTGGCACTAGTCCCATTTGGTTGGGTGCTGCATGGAACACTTTGAGAACAAAGGATGTTCAGGGTTTTTTTTTCCCTTTTGGCTTTTCTTTCTTATCTCTGCATTTTCACGTAGTTCATCGACCCCAACTTCTTAGCATGGACACAATTTTTTTTTTTTTTTTTTAAATTTAGTTTTGACAAAAGTTTTGCACGTTTTGACGAAGCTCACATAAAGCAGCTTCAGACAATCAGTTGTTTGCGATGCGACTTGTGGTTCATTTGGACTGGTATGAACACAAATGGCTCTAAAATGTTGCTCTTTTCACTCTGCCAGTATTGTGATGTTTATTAGACGCCTGGATAACATTTATTGTTTTACATTCATCATATCTGGGATTATTTCCCTGAGCATATCATAGATGCCTCTGTTTCAGTTCAATAGAATAGCGGACATTAACTGCTTCTTAGCTGGATTTCTCTTTTTATTAATTAGAAATAATTACAGTAGGTTCTCTGGCAATGGATTGTGTTGAATGCTACAAATGTATTGTTTTTGGTTTACTGTTGCATGATGGGAAGTTCAGGGGAGGTCTGTTGAACTTTTTTGTGCCCTACGAAATAAGTTCTTACTCAAATGACATTAAACCTGAAAATACATCTGTATGTAATTGATATGACAGAGGTTGGTTCTATAAGAAAAAAAATAAATGAGAACATTGGGCACTAAAAAATTACATATGTAGAACTTAGGATACAAATGAAAGTTTCTTTCATTTCAAATGCATATCAAATATAAGATTTTTTTAATGCGCACAAATAAATTTCCCTATGTAATGTACATTTTGTGCTCTCTGCAATATAAAACCATATAAATGCATGTAAATATTGTCAAGATACAACACAATGAACTAGTCCTCTGATGCAGCTTGGTTTGACCTTGAACCTCCCGAAGCTAATGAGCATGATTATCTCAAATGCACAAACCCCTAGTTAATATATACAAATGAAGGTTTCTTGTAGATTGATTGATCAGAAATTATCATTCTGTAAGTGTAACCTTATTTGTTTAAATGAAACATTACTTTGTCTCTGCAATATCCTATTGTCTTAAGACTCCACCTCATGAGATGAACAGTTCAGTGGAACAGTTTTGTGATCAGATTAGTTGAAGATTGTTTTCACTTCTTGAAAATGTCTTTTTTTTTTTGTTTTTTAAAAAGTTAAAAAGTTTACATTTTGATAAGAAATAAACATATCTTGTATGCAGATCTCAGAATTGCAAAGCTCAAAAATGGACTATAAATTATAACAACAATTACTGTGTTTAAGGAGTTGTGCATCAGTTTGGCTGGTATAATAAGAGATAGTTTTAAAATTGTAACTTTAACTGGTATGGCAAATAAGTTTTGATGAGCAACAACGCATCTTGCTGATGGTGTGGGGTGAAATTTGGTGAGAGTTGGCTTGAGAATCCATTAGAGAAAACTAACCTCTCCTCTTCTTGCTATGTATGTAGTTCATATCAGGAGCTATATATCTAGCTTTTGACTAGATCTAGTGTCTATTCTAGTCTACAGGTTAATAGTGGTTACTGGTTATTTATTTTATATCCACATTTAATACCACTGTAAGTTTTCATGCATAAAGGCTTTTGCAATTTTATCATTTGTATTTTGCAACCACTCTTGTTTTTCTCCTCCTGTTTTTTTTTTCTTTTTTTTTTTTTACTTGTCTTCTGCCTTTTAATTCAGGATTTTTTACGTCTTATGCGTTTGTCAATTTTTTTCAAATTATCTTTTTGCAGACAATTTAGTCTATTTTGAAATTTGGATCCAGTAGTCTGTGTCAATAAGTTATACAGATAATTTATGCTGAACTGTGTTTCTTTTGGCATCACATTATTGATGGGAAAAAAAAACCCAACAGTTTTGTGGTTGAGGGACGATGTCTATGTAAGGATGTCAGCTGTTCAATGAGAAATGTAAGCCAGCTTGGGGATGTTTGCTGAGTACATACATATGTAGCAGTTAGTTGATCCAGTGAAACCAATATACACCCATGCTGATTAGTCAGGAAAAAACAACCAACCAACCAAACAAACATGGGTAATAAAACTGTGTTTAAAAAAAGAAAGAATTTTGTTTCAAGTCTAGGGTTCTCAGTAAAAAATCTACATTATGATACCCTCCCCCCCTTCAATTGCCATACTGCACACATCAGTATCGACTTTGTTTCTTTGGACTGGAGAAAATGTAGGCCTACATCCTGAAAGTGACGTTTCCAATTCATAGCAACCTGAATGTCCTGCCAAAGGCAAGTCAAACATGTTTCAACTCTTAAATCCTAATTTTAACTAGATTTCTCTGTTTATGTTCCATGTTGTGAATTGTTACATTTTACAGTTAAAGTTGACTGATGGTGACAAAGGGCTGAAAATGTGTTTGTTTTGCGAATACAGGTACTAAGATGGTACGTTAGCGCTTTGGATTGTTTTGTGAATACATCTAAGATGGTAGTGATTTTTTGGACTGGTTTGTTAATACATGTATAGGGTGGTACGTTAGTGCTTTTGGACTGTTTTGTGAATACTTGTACTAGAAAGATAATGCTTTGGACTGTTTTTTTAATACATGTACTAGGATGATACTATTGGTAGTGCTTTGGACTGTTTTGTTAATACATGTATTAGAATGGTAGTGCTTTGGACTGTTTTGGGAATACATGTACGAGGATAGTAGGGCTTAGGACACTGCATTACAGTTTGTTTGCCCTACTGCCACACCTTGTCTGTTCTGAACTATTTTATCCTGTATTTGATTGATCAGCATTTGACTTCAGCTGACTCGGTCATCTGTCAATCTTCATACTCAATTCACAACGACAATGGCTGTGATTGTAAGATAATTATTTTATGCATGGAAATATTTAATAAACCTTTTATACACTTCATTTCGAACTGCTGTCATTGTCAGCATTTCTTCATTTTCCTTTTTGTTCTTTTTATTTAATTATTTTGCAGTTTATCTTTGATATTGAATACAAATAGTTATTTCCAAGCTCAATTATTTTTCTGTTTTATCGGTTTTATGGGTATCTAATTATTTTCTCTGTTACGTCTATGTCTCTCTATCTGTCTCTCCATCTGTCTTTCTCTCTCTCTCTCTCTCTCTCTATCTCTCTCTCTCTCTCTCTCTCTCACCACGTCTTCTTTTTTGTGTCCATCTCTATCTGTCTTTCTCTCTCTCTCTCTCCCTCTCTCTCTCTCTCTCTCTCTCTCTCTCTCTCTCTCACACACCACATCTTCTTTTTTGTGTCTATCCCAGTTGATCTCTCTCTCTATCTCTGCCTGTCTCTCATAGTCATATCCTCTCTCTCAACCGAATTTAGTTTCTCTTTTTTGCCTTTTTCTTTCCCTTCTAACTCTCTCTGTGTTGTTTTGTTTTGTTTTTTTTCATTAAGTCCCTTATTTATCTCTCTGTGCTTTTATCACGCACTAAAGACCAGGTACTCACCACTGCTACTCTCTAGTCTGCTCATAACTAAAACAATAATGGTTTACAAAAATATTCATCATAAGACTAGAAATGAAAAGGCATCACAGGAAGAAACAACAAATAATATAAAAATTGTACTCGGAAGCGATGAGCTGCTTTATAGCTAAACTAATAATGGTTTGCTAAAATAACTTAAGAAAAGACTATCAAAAGTGATCAGAAGGAAAAAAACGAAGTAATTTGAAACAAATTAGCCACTGAATCAAAAGCTTTGTGATACGAGTTTGAACAGAAAAAAACAAAACAAAAAACGCCCAGATACTGAGATGGAGTAGATCAGTTCTTTTGAAGAAAAAACTTAACAGAGGGATGTGTACACAGTGCTTTCAACTATATCGCACGCACCTTGTTTTTTTATTTCCAGTTTTATTTATTTGCTAGGGAGTTTGTGGCAAAGCATTTAAGATGTCTTAATGAAGATATCTACTTGTACTTCCAGCAAGGAGATTGATATAGCAAAGCTGGCTCTACCCTCGTTTTTTACCATGGCACAACTGATAGAATGCTTGAACGGGGCTGATTTTCATATCAAGATAGCACCGGTTCTCAGAAAAATTTTTAAAGATGATTTTGAAAAAACACTAGATGTTATTAAACAATAATGTGAGTAATTCTACTTTTACTCATTTCTGCATGATGACGAGAATTTGATTTCAGTTTTTAAAAAATGGAGATAAAAGGAGAACATGTAGCCTATACAGAAAGTAATTTAAAAGAGCATTAACTTGAAAGGTAGGTAACAGGAAGAGACAACGCATAATCATAAGTGTCTTCAAAATTTCGGAGTAGGAAAACGAATGTCCAAACGCAAATTGCCCACATGAGCCTCAGATTTGTAAGAGTAAAAAGCTGATGACCTATCGTGAAGAGCGCAGCCACTCTTTGGCTTTTTGAGTCATCTCTCTGTTTCTGGAGATTTTAGTCTTCCAGAGGCTTTGCAAGACGGCGAATAATCTCATAATACTACGTGGAAAAGTCGTATTTTCTTTAAAAAAAAAAAAAAAGAAAAAAAGAAAAGAAAAAACATTGGAAAAAGATTGTTTTGTTGCACAAGATTATCTTTTAATTTTTGTTTTGGTTATATTCCGAACTTGGATAATGATGCTAGCCACTTCGAACTGCTGTTAGATGGAAAATTAAAAGTGGTACAATCTTACATATTTAATTGCATGCACTGATCGATTCGTTAATGTAGGTTGCTTATTCATGCTAAAGGTTTTCCAAAGATGTAAGCTGTTATTAGATTTAAAGTCTGTAGGATATATCTAAAGATTCTTGCTAGGCCGACTAGATCTATATTCAATAATAAGCATCATATTAAATAATAAAAAACAGACTCTGCGCTGTAAAACATGTTTCTATTTGTCTAGCTCAGGGTGAATTACAATAGGCCCCGGTGTTTTCTTACAAAGCTGTTTTCGAAAAGATGAGCTAAACCACTGATACAGTGAGCGTAGTGTTTAGGCAGAAAAATGCACTAACGTCTTCCTGGCTCAGAGCCCGGAAACCAGGTGATGGCCAATAGTTACATCGCTCAGCAAGACGGCAAATGAAGGCGAATTTTCATAATCAACTCTAGATCTTAATAAAAAAAAACGAAGAAACCTGACTAGATTATATTAAGGGATAGTTTTACTGAGTTATTGCTTACGTATGAATCAAACCATTTTTAGATTTCTTGAAAGGGGCTGTTCAAATATAATCTTACACCTTTTTTGGGACTTTTTTACCCCTCTCCCCCTTTCTTA
>BLXT01006217.1:20282-30831 GCA_019648995.1 Plakobranchus ocellatus | reverse complement strand
TATAATGCTCTGCAATATTCAAACAATTCCAAATAAGCAAAGCATTTTTTTTTCATTTTCAAATTTCATTTTGTAGTGTCACCATAAAATGGGATGGTTTATGGGAATTTAAAAAAAGCAACAACAAAAAAAGTAGAAATAGGCATTTTAAGCATTCGAGAGAACCACTTTATATAAAGAACAACTGCATAATAAACTGCCAGCTTCAATTATAAAATTCCTGTGATACAAATTTTACAGAAAATTCAGCGAAAGCTATTACAGCTGTACCCATCTTTGTAAAAGTTTTCTGACTTTGGTGATGCTTCATAGATTTATAGCTTCAGTTTCAATAAAAGAGATTCAAGAAATATTGAAGAGAACAAATATAATATGAGGCAGTTACAGAGGATAAACCCAACTTTTTCCTTACCTTAAAACATTCCTCTGTGGCAAACAGCTTAGCCATAGAGCACAAGGCCACAGCATTTGGATCTTGACTATCCAGGGCCACAGCTGCATTCCGTACAATGAGTCGAGAGGCCACTAGCTGGGTAGCCATCTCTGCTAGACGGAATTGCAAATACTGTAGGAAGACCATAACAAAAGTAAGAAATAACTGGGCGGTTTGAAGATTTTAAAATAAAATGGGGTACACCAAACTCTTGCTGTTTGTGAATACATATGTAAGGCAATCACAACAAACCAATGGCAAAGCCTTTCAAAAGAAGCATCTTGAAAATCTTAATTGTCTCAAAAAAGGCAGGAAAAGTAAACTCAAAACCTTGCTTGTCTTGCTATAAAATTGGGATGGAGACATGTCTCTTTTTCTCTCTGAGTGCACTTTGTAAGCTAATACATTATGCCCAAAAATCTGACCTGTGATTGATATGCTCTGGTTGCCTTACATAATGCATTCATTTTGAAATTTGCAGTGGATTTGATAAATCAAGGTTAGCCTTACTAAAAAAAATGATAAACTTTAAGTTTTTGCAATTCAAATCATAAAAATAAAAATGAGCATAAAAAATACAATTATTTTTATTGTGCATGTTTTACAAACATGTTCTTATGTTTGCAGTAAAAAGTTTCTAAATATAAAAAAACAAGCATAGCATGTGCTCCAACCAACATTTGTCTTTCCACACAGAAGGTTAGGAAAAGCTAGTCAAAGAAATAAAAATTATTGGGAAAATGGCACTGAAAACAAATAGGCCACATTGTCACTTTACTGACAGCACAAATTAATAAGCAACCTCATTATTTGTGTAGGCCAAAAAAGCACTGAGGCAGAATTAACTCTTAGTGTCCGAGGGCCTAAATCCACGTTTGGACGGAGGTGTTATGGAGAGCCGAGGCAGTTGTCTACATAGACCTAATATAATGTACAATAACTTTTGTACTAATTATCTGATAACAGCATACTACCTATCAAAATAAAGAGTAATAAATGGGCTTTCTGATGGTTATAAATTTGAGTTTTATAAATAGAAATGGTTGAAAATAAAAGTGGATTGGATTAGATACGGTGTTAAATAAAGAAAACTCTCCCGCCACCTCATGTGTCGAGCCGTCCTTTTGGTACCAGCTCCCCGCCACCTCATGTGGCGAGCCGGACACTAAGAGTTAAGTCTATTTACTGACAGCACAAATTAATAAATAACCTCATCATTTGTGTAGGCCAAAAAAGCACTGAGGCAGAATTAAGTCTGGGGGGTTGCCAAATCAAAATTGCAAAAGAAAAAAGTTCTGATACTAAATTTACCTCACCTGAAAATTTTCTAAAGACTTTCCAAACTGTTTTCTTATTTTCATATAATCCCTAGCTTGTTCTAGTGCTGCATATGCTGCACCCATGGAACTGGAAGCTTGAGACAAAAGAAAAAAAAATGTTAGAACCTTCTAATCGAGACTGCTCAATTTCCTGATTAAACAACAACAAAAAAAAAACACACTTTATATGTTTACGATTCTATTGGGAGGTTTTGTTAAATTAAATCCATTGAATTATGAAAGATCCACACTCCAAGTCAGAGTTGAAGGCTAGTTTTTAATTATATGTATATAAAATGCAATCTAGTTGAAAAAAGGGATAATCCATGTCTGGAGATGCCAGAGTTATAGACAATAGTCCTAGTTTATGTATTTTATTTAAAAATGTAGCCCAAAAATTATCAAATCATCATAAGTGTACTTTTGAAGTTTACAGAAGCCATTTTGAGTTCATAAACAAAAACAAATGATCAGTCAAAAACAGCACTCTAGCCTTACCAACATAGATACGACCACTATTGAGCCCTTTCATGGCAATGCTAAACCCTTGTCCCTCTTCTCCTACAAGATTTGTCACTGGCACCCTGCAGTCATCAAAGTTAACAATTCTGGCTGGGTGAGAGTTCCATCCAAGCTGCAAGCAGTAAACCATTAAGAGCACGCAGATACATTTGGGTGAAAGAGAAAAAGTAAATTAGAGATTAAATTAAACTATTAACACACGAAAACAAATGAAAAAAAAACACAAGATGCAGTACAGAATAAAAAGAGGTATCGTTTAAAATTGTCAACTAAACTATTTAACATAAACATTTAAAAGAATTGCAATTACAAATTTTAGAGAAGAAAGCATGAAAGTGTTTTAAATAGCCACTATCATTTTGAAGGAAGAAATCCTTTGCAAATAACATGAAAGTATACTAAGTGAAATCTATGCCTTTTTTTCAACTTCTACCAAGTGCTATAGAGCCAATCAATACTCTAAACAAAGATTAAGACACTGCCATTTTAGAGCCTCAATATCTTTAACAAGGAAATTTTGCTCCGTAACATATTAGTTGCCAGAAGCTAAAAATCAAGAAGAATCTTGAGAGATAGTGCAAATCTGGCTTTAAGCCATTGATTGGCTTGCAAAAAGGTGGCTAAGCTGTGCAGTTTTATCTACTATCACAAGCCACACTTTTTGACTAGCATCACATTAACCAGTTTCAGGCATTTAAAATAAAATAAATTTTTACTAGAATACCTTTCTAACTACCTTAAAATCTACAGTCCCCTTCCTTCCCCCACAAACAAATACTCAAAATCACATCATATGTTACGATCATGACTGTCTGCGTATTTACTTTAAAAATGTATGAAAGATGACAAGGCAGACCGAGGATTGAAAGCCAGCAGAAAAATAAAAACCCTAAACATCTAAAAACAAATCTATCACAATCTTAAGAAAAGTAAAAAGAATAATCCAATATCGATTTTACATATTTTGAGGAATTGGTGTATTGATTTAAGTTGCGAAAAACATTCGTAAGAAATAAAGCGGTAAATCAAAGTTTGCGCTACACAATGGTAAAAGATGCCTCAAAATGTAAAAAACTTTGGTTCTGAGACCTAAAAAGACATGAAGTATTTTTAATGAGAAGTGTAACTGAGAGGAAAAAATATGACCTGCAATGAAAAAAAAGGCGGAAAAAAAAAAACAAAAACAAAAAAAACCCACTTTCATTGATGATAAGGGATAACTATTTTGCAAGATGAAATAAAAGAAAAATCTTTTATATTTGACTGAAAGTTACAAAGTATAAGATGACAAACAAATTTTGGATTTTTATAAAGATGACAACTTAACAATGTATACCAATATATTTTTTTTGCATAAGGTTTGCGCTGTCTAGATAGCTTAACCTTCTTTTCATAGGTTGTTTTTATAAAGAAAGTGGGATGAAAGACTTTTGTACATTGTACCAACAGGCACAGGTGAAGGAGAAATAAGAGAGAAATGGTGAGATGGAGAAGAAACTGGCATATATTCTGAAACAGCTGGATGCAGAGAAACAGTGGCTGTGATAGCTACAAAAGATCAATGATAGTCATCAATTCCAGAGCTTACAAGGTCATTTGATGGTAATGGATGACCTTCATATTTTATATCTGACTAAGAAATGTTTGCATGTTTCAAACAAAATACTCCACACCTTTTTTTCTTTCTTGGCGAAAGAAAGACCAGGGGTGCCTTTCTCTACTAGTATGCAAGAGACACCAGCAGGACCAGCTTGGCCTGTGCGACACATCACAACATATAGATCCGATTCACCACCACCGCTGATAAAAGCCTTGATTAACAATTCAAACAATAAATTGTACATGATAAATACAGTTCCAATGATGTGAAGTAAACATTGTTGAAATTAATAAGATGACATTTTGGCTGGTTTTTATACAAGGTATACAAACTTTACATCCATCATCACTTGTTAAGGAAACATAGAAGAACCAAGAAATTGTAGACCGCAAATTAATATGTGACATTTAAAATTTCCAAACTTTGAGCTGGAAACAGATTCAAACTTCAAATCAGGTTGCAGGATTACTTTCTTTTTATATTTGAGGAACTGACTGCACATGCACATTTCAATGGGGTACCAAATATTGAAATATCTTGTGCGAAAATTGGCCAGGCGAGAAGCCAAGGCCTATGCTTCCTTAAGATCACCAATCAAAGATTTTGAGTAATGTCAGACACTGCAGGCCTCTTCTGAAGATTATGAGAGCATAAAGTTTGCATGAGTAATATGAAGATTCCAATTATTATGCTCCTTCTACTGCAAAAAGTCTCATTTTGTGATGATCCTACATACTTTATAATGGAGAGAAGAATTCAAAGATACAATAATGTCTTGCAGTTAGACACATTGATTGGAAAGTTGCATTTCAACAATTTCAATCATTGATGCAGCCAGAATATGACTGAATAGGCTTGACAATGGTACAGACTGGATCGTGATATTGTAATTCTGCACTAAAAAATTAGGGCTTTCGACCTAAAAAAAAAAAAACAAAAAAAAACAGGGCAGTGTTAAGAAGGAAAAATAAAAGATAAAAATTCCTATTTCTCAAAAGTATTACATGTGACATTTTACTTATCAAGTTTTTAAAACTGGTTTCAAGACATTTTCAATTCATGGTAATAGGCACAAAGCAGTGCAATTGTTATAGATGGAATAATCATAATGAATAAGATAAACTGAAACAGATACACTGTTATTTATAAGAATATACAACCAATATATTGTCAATTTGCAAATTGTAGTTAATGAAAAACATCATGAGCATTAGATCAATGGAATGTAAATTTGAAGTTCATGTACAATTGTAATTTAAAAAAAAAAAATGTTTTCTCTTATTTATGTAACAAGAGCAAAGTTCTATCAGCACAGACAATATCACACCTTGTTTGGTAATGGTCAGAACAGCTGTTACATGGAATATTTTCAGTTCAGATGCAATTATTGGTTTAGACAAAAGATGACTAAAACAGTTTCCTCTAACATATTAGTGGGATGTGCCTCCCTAATGACTCTTTGTAATGAGACTCAGAAGTAAAGAAAAAAGAAATGAAACTTACCCTACAAACAAAACAGTAACATAAAGAAACAAGTCAATAGTTTGAGATAAATTTTAAATGCAGAATTACACCTCAACAAACGAAAGCACATCAAATCAACAAGAGGAAATGGAGAAAGAAAAGAAAAATATTTTGAGCTCAAAATGCACATATTTAAAAAGAAATGTTGATTAATGTAGCAAGAAATGTATCTCCATACCTTGGACCCATTTATAATATAATGTGACCCATCTTTTCTGGCTGTTGTTGATAAAGAAGCAGCATCACTACCAGCACCTGAAAATAAGCAAAGTCCATTAAAAGAGATCTTAAATTCATAACGACAGGTTAGTTTCTAAAAAACAAGAACTTTCTATTACGCAAAATCTTTAAAACTCTAGAAACAGCATTATCTCCTGTGCAAAAAGGCTGCGCTCTCAACAGGATAATTTTCCCTAAAAGTCTCTACCTTTCTTGGCTCAGCACCACTATACTAAACAAGGGAAAAAAATTCCATTCTGCTCAAAATGATCATTTTCAAAAATGAGAATCCCTTCTTGAAGTTGGATATATTCCTTGCCTTCATTTACCCTTTAAAAAAAAGCAAGGATGACTTTTGAAAATCTAATGGGAGTTGGTAGAATATTGCAACATAAGCTGCTAGAAGCTCTTTAATAAATTGAATGTTACCCCTGCCAGATATCGATTTCTACAACACAAATTTCTTTATGATGCTGTCACCAAATCTTCACAATGCATAACTTTTCAACCTTTTGCCTTATATAAGTTTCTAAAATTTCAAGTACCTAAAGAGAGAAAACTTTAAGAATTAGATTAATCAGCATTTTTTTTCTTATTTATTACAAACAAGGCAAAGAAAAGAAGCATCAGGAACTTTACAAAAAAAATGAAAGATACGTGACAAATAAAAAACCTCAGTCTGTTGATGGATGATAATGTCTCTGAGAAATTGTCAACTGCTATTACCATCAACTGTTGTACTTTTCACCAATATCCATGAATCATTAATCAAAACTCAAGTAAATTAGTTCTTTGATGCCACATACATGGAAAATTCTATATCATGATTTTGACTAAGCACCAACTGGTCAGTTTAGAGAAAAAGCCTATTAGTGACAAGGATGAATTTTTAGGAATTTTTTAACCTAAACTATATACTTTAGCCAAGGCATGATTTTTACACTTAGTTATCTTAAATTTTTAGCAGTATGTTGCACAAATGAAAGTTAAGATGCTTTGACTAAAATGAAGAATAAGTGGGGTTTTGCTGTTCTGTTTTAAATGTTTCTAAAACTTAAAAATTTTAAATCTGATGCCTAATGAAACAAATCTTCTTGAGTAAAATGCTTTCATGTACATTATTTATGTAACAATTATTGCTCTGTATCAACCATAGAGAAACATCACACTACAGTGTAGACATGACCTTCCATAATATTTACCTTGCTCTGTAAGGCAGTAAGAAGAAAAGGTGTCCATGCTGGCTAACCTAGGTACCCATTGAGATCGTAACTCATCATTACCAAAATGGTCCACCATCCAGGCACACACGCTGAGAACAAGAAGGTACAGGTTCATCAAGGACAAATTGAGCCAAAGGTCCCTGATTCTAAACTTTAAAAAAAAAAAAAAAAGTTCCATAATTGTTTTATAAATCCAATACCCACTCAAACTTAAGCTGACCTAAGCTTGAGTTTAAAAATAGTTTGAGCTAGAAAAGGCACCACTGAACTCTTTCTTACTTTTAAAGAAGCCAGATTTGTCTAAATGCATTCTAAATTTAATTTGTACATGTTTACTCTTCAAGATATATAACAGACTCTAAAAAGACTCTATTCTTTGTGTTTTTCTTCCTTGCCACAAAAAAGAAAAAAAAAGAAAAAACAAAACAAAACAAAAAAAGAAACAATTCATCATAATCAAAAGAACTCTTTAGTCATTTGTAGACAATATCATTATCATTACATTATTATATTATTTTGTGTCAAACATGGCACTATGGAGTCAAAACTTGCATTTTGAAATAGCCTGCAATACTTCTATAATAATTATGGAGTGGTGAAAACTGGATAGAGCTATGCTGATTTCGAGATAAGATGAGAAAATTTTAACTCTTTCAAAATTTGGAAACAAAAGAGCAAAAGTACAACTTTTAATTCATTAATTCATGTGTTTTTTGATACCTCACTTATTAGGACTGCTGCAAGGATAAATATGTATTATTTTAAGCATGATTCACTTGAATCAGTGTAAACTTCTAGATTTCCGAAAATCATTTAGCAAATCACCAATATTTTGAGACTTTTTATGCAAATTTACAGAGACAAATACTACATAATTCTATTATTAGATTGAAATTTTTTAGGAGGTCCACAGAGTAATTTTTCTCTCTGTTTATTTTGAATACCCATGCTAATTTTTCGTTATTTACTTATGAATACTGATGTATGCTGTGGTGCTACAACAGCCTGTAGCCAGGGCCTCAAATATAACAGATGCATCAAGGCGACTGAGGCCTGTTCCACCAAACTTTTCATCACAATAAACTGCACCAAAGCCAAGCTGGGCTGCCTTACGCATCGTTTCCACTGGGAAAATTTCCTGAGCACAAAAAATAAACCTGATTGCATTTATTTCTCGTTAAAAAAAAGATTTGACTGTGCAAAATTAAGGAACTACTGGGGACTATCAATCATATATCATAGAAAATTTAGATAATACAGAATCAATCACTTATGAATGACTTATAAACAACTGCCAAATAAATTACTTCCCTGAAGTACAGAAAATTCAAACACACAGTGGCTAAATGAGAAAGAAAGCACAAGACTGGCTGGCATGTTGAAATGAAAGCAGTTGAAAATAAACATAAAATAAAGGCAAACGTTGCCAGCCACATATCGATATGAAAGCATGAAGTTAAGACCAGCATGTGAAGCAAGCAGTTTTAAAAACTGCAAATTTAAGTCAATGACAATAAATATTATTTTATATTGTACATGTCTGCAATGAATTGTACCTTTTCGTCCCATTCTTGCATATTTGGAGCTAATTCTTTTGCAGCAAAATCTAAAGCCATTTTTTGGATCTGTCTCTGCCCCTCCCCAAGCCCATTTGCAGCTGCCGAAAAAAAGACGTAAATACAAACTTACAGAGGAAAAAAATATGTGTTGACAAGAAAGGAAATCAATTTGGTAAAAAAAATACAACCACCAACTTGAAACTCAGGCAATGAACAGAAAAAATGATCAACTAAAATAAAGCTAAGGTCTAGATATTTAATAACTTTATTTGAATAACTTGAGGGTCAGTGGCGATTTTATTCATTTGGCAACAGTTAACACAAATAATAATAATAAAAAAATACTTACGATCTGCACAGCTAGCCGTCAGTAAAAATCTCCTTGATGTGGGCCTGGCCTGTTGCCTCAGGGTGTTTAACAACACTTGTGCAAAAGGTCGTGAGATACATCTTCCTCCAGAGGCAAAAATTGCCATTTTTTTTCCTTGAAATAACTTACTATTGACTAGTCTAAAGTGTGAATGGGAATTGACTATTCTTATGAGTTGTTCTCCTAAACGCAGACCTCTGTCTATCACAGACGACTGAATTTCATGTTGAATTGCAAATCAGTGTGTAAATATTTCTGGGCCCTCAGTTTTTTTTTAAATCAAATCCAAAATTCAATACTGTATTGCTTCCATTGCAAAAGGAAATTATGTGCATATAAAATTCCAAATACCTGACTGATACTTTCAATGATAAAGAAAAAAATAAGAGGCTCTAAAAATAAAACAAAGGGAGAGCATGAATCTTTAAAAGATGTATAATGCACAAGAGAATCAAAAAAATAAATGAATGAAATCTCAGCCTTTTTTTCGGCTGTCAGCAAAAACTTGTAACTTGATTATAACAACTTTTCAGGGAGACAAAAAACTTTTATTACTTCATAGAAACAAGAGTTGGTAGAGATCCAATATTTGTCCATGTTGCATATAATTACTCACAAAATTGTCAGTGTAATGAACTTTCCACAATATACATTTTTTTCTTCAAGATATATGATACACAGCATTGTGTGTGTAAAAAATCGTTAAATGATATTGCAGCAACTCAAGTTACAGCCACAATACACTGGTAAGAAAACCTTGGCAATGAGGGTAGTATCTTAAGATACGGTAGTATCATATGACAATATTTCTAAGGATGCTGTTGAGGGTGTCATTGTAACTGCACACAACAGGGGTGGTACTGAATCGATTCTGCTGTCATATGATCTGTGGAAACATATTGGGAAGGAAAGCGAAATAAACACAAAACATATGTGTGAACTGAGCAAGGGATGGCATTTTGTTAATAAAGATCGAGAGGAATGTGAGAGGTAATTTGAGATACATGGATCTGGACACATAATGCATTTTGATGTTCATTGTAAATAAAAAAGATTTATTACATTCTGTAAAACCATACATCTATAAGACACAATCAAAAATACAGTAGTTAATGTTATTATCATCAGCATCAATAACGCACAAGAAAAATGCAAGAGGTACATTTTTTTTTTTAAAACAGAAATACGAGCGGGGCATTTGTCACCTTTTCACAATAGTGGGATGCCATCAGAGGAAATAAGTTAATGCGTTCTTTTTATGTGTTATTTCTTGGGGTTAAAAATGTGTCGATTGACACATTAGCTTTGCTTGCTTTCCTGATTTTGTTGCATATCCATAGTCTGACCCCAGTTTTTTTTTTTTTGTTTTTTTTTTTTCTCTTGTGGATATTGTATGTCCAAGAAGAAAATGAAAGGCTAAAAAAGAGATTTTTTGGTTATGAATTTATTAATAAGACTCTGTTTGTCAATTTCTTATGGCCATGAATTTTGTGATCTGCATCTTTTGGGTGGAATAGTAAGTCAGAATGTTCAGGCACATTTCGTAATGAAGTCACTAACCTTGAATTATTGACCTCAGATATTTTGTCGATTTTAAACTTTGTAGAAAAGATTTGGAGATTAAAAAAAAAAGAAAGAAAATACAAGAGAAGGAAAGGGAGATAAAATAAATAGAGAGAGAGAGAGAGAAAGACAGAGGGAAAAAAAAGAGAAACAGAGAAAAATAGAGATTGAGAGAGAGAGAGAGAGAGAGAGAGAGAGAGAGAGCAAGAGCGAGATA
>BLXT01006217.1:8871-19994 GCA_019648995.1 Plakobranchus ocellatus | reverse complement strand
GGGAGAAGGTAGGAAACAAAGAGCAAGACAGAAACTAAGAGAGAGGGGAAACAGGAAGCCAGATAAATGTTAAAGATAAAAATCAGCTAGAGAGAGAAAGAGAGAGAGAGAGAAACAGATGGAGGAGGGAGAGTGAGACAGAGATAGGCCTACAGACACTGGGGGAGATAGGGAGATGGAGGGGAGAGATAAAAGAGTTTAAGAGAGATAATAACATCCAGCCAGAGAGAGAAAGAGATAGTCTAACTCTCAGAGGCAGTAAACTTTGTTTCATGCGACCACTTCCCAGGATCTTAATTTCAAATACAGATTATTGTCCTTACTTATGTTTTTGCTCTCTAGAAGAGTTGTATAAGTTGACTAGTAGACCTGTTGATGTATGGTCATACAGGGGGCTAATCTGGTTCAAAATTGTTAAAATATCGGCAGCACTGGGGCAATATTGAATTGTGCGTATATATATATAAGGATTTAACTTTTTCTAGATTTTTTAAATACATTTTCTTTAAAAATGAATGTATACATTTTTTACTTCACCACGAATGGTACTGAATAATTTCGGCTGTACATTATGAAGGACCATAACTGTAAGTAATTGGTTGACATAGGGTACCACAAGTTACTTCCAATGGGTATTGATGATGAACTTTACTTTGTAACCGTTTCTGCTTTGTCTTATTTTTGTTCTCAGACATTTGTTTCATTTTTCTTCTTTGCCTGTGGCTTTTATTTAATCTGAATACAGATTTATCTTTTTCTTTCTGTGGCTTTGTCTGATACTGAAAGCTCAAGAGATGCTGGGCTGTGCTTTCTCAGAAAATTTAAATTTTAATATTTTCTTGCTGGTGACTAGTTTACCTTCTTTTGTGGTTTAGACTTTTATTTTACATCTATTTAAATACCGATTTTTGACCCCTATATTTTTACCTTTTGCCATGAACAACTTTTTATGCTGGCTTTAGATGACTTAGTTAAGGTCTTGTCATGACATTAATTATTGGTGTAAATTGTATCAATCAGACATATGTTTTTAAGATCTTGGCTGCTATGCAACTGGGCAGTTACAATCAAAACTTATTAAGTTTTGACTTAAGCAGTTCAAATTTGGTAAGCAGGTTCAAGTGATCAAGACATTCCCCTTTTTTTTTGACTCAGTAAGTTAAAAATAATAAGATGAACATTTTCTGACTTAGCATGGCTTAAGTCAGAGAGCGGTTGAATTACTTTTGCCTCTTAGTTCTCCTTGAACTGTTGGCATCAGCAGCTCTCGCCTTGTTTTTGCAAGTCACCCAGCCCTGCACAATGTGATTTTCCTCTCGGTTAAGAGTGGTGGTTTGTGATGAAAGAGATTTAAGCAGCTCATCTTTAAAAAAAAAAAAGATAAGAAGTTTTTAAAATGCTTAACCAGAGGTCATATTCGTTTCCTTTAAGTACATAATGCAATAATTTTGTGCATAAATCTTCACTGCTAAAACATTGCACAGGACTCACCAATCACACACACACTTGTACATACAAAACAATAAGAATAAATTAAAAAAACCCAATGTAATCAGATAAGAAATTGTGCTTTTTTGGGGGGCAGGTTATTTGTTGTTGTTCTTTTTTAAATGTCTGCACTTTGAACCAGCACCATCCCGGCAACCAAGCTCCATCTTATTGCTGTGCTACAGTAGGACGCTGTGAGCAAATGCACAGTCATGTCTCTGTCATGTTCACAGCAAGATCATCAAGTCCTTTTAATTGTGAAGGTTGAAGAAGAAGACTTAGCAATTTCGAGTAACACTTTCACTTGAATTCGATTTGCTATGTGCAACTTAGCTAATTTTTTACTTTGACTTGACCTCAATTCAGCATTAACAGTTGTATACCGGTCCTTGTCATGACACTGATTATTGATGTAAATTGTTTCAATCAATCAGACATGTATATCAATCTATCCTCTTTCCAAGGCACAAAGAGGGCTTTTCTGGTCAAAATTTATAGTTTTTATATTATGTTTTTTTTTTTTTTTTGGTTTGGTTTGAGTTTTTACTTTAGTTTTACTTTAGATTTTTCTTCTTTTTCCAAATCTAATGAGTTTTAATNNTTTAATTTTAATTTTTTTTTTTTTTTTTTTTTGGTTATGGACTATGGTGCCTTAGTGTAGAGTTATCTTATGCACTGTTTTACCTCTGCTGGAATTTTAAAGTATTTTTTTAAATGAAGTGTATCTCTTTTTTTATCACCTGCACCTGTCCATGTTACATTGTGCTGTGTCAGCATTGTTATTGCTCAATGTGATGTGCTGTAATATGTTTAGCTTGCCTTAGCGTAGACCCACACTGGAGGCGACGCGACTTGTCATGGCTAACATGATGGACTGATGTCGCGAAAGAGAGTGTGACAGCGCACACTGGAAGCAGCAGTTTGGGCTTCCAACGGTGCAGCAACCAACATGTTTGGAAACGCTATAATTTTTTTACTAACAGCGCACACTATGTTGGCTACGACACCGACACGTGAGAGGTTTTGCAGCCAGGGATTACTCAATTGGCTCTGTCGGATAAGGGAAAGGGGGGTGCCATTACGTGACCACGCATAATTCTACTGACCGTTGCCGCGCGAACCACGAGGCCAGTCTTGTTACGCAAATTATCAGGCTAACTTGTCGGTGGGTAGCGCACAGTAACTGCGACATCAGTCTGTCAAGTTAGCCATGACATGTCGCGTCGCTTTTAGTGTGGGTCTACGCTAACTGCGACATCAGTCTGTCAAGTTAGCCATGACATGTCGCGTCGCTTTTAGTGTGGGTCTACGCTATTTGAAAAACATTTATTGTTGGACACGTGAACTGCTGCCTCCAGTGTGGGCCTATGTCTTACTTTCGTTTTCATGTCCCGGTAACACTCTTTGTCCATAATAAAATATATATCTTCAGCAATTTTATTCATCTCCAATTCATGAGAAGATAGTGGTGTGAAAGTGCAATTTTACCTATGGCAGAATCAAGAAGCGTCAATGTAAATTTCTGTCTGAAGGCCTAAATATAACTGACATAATTTATTTCTGGGTTCGAAAAATGAAGGAGAACAGACTTAGAGTCTGTCTAGCCAGGTTGGGTAGAGAGACCAGATGGACTTGGTATAATTGAGTGTTTTTAATGGATTTAGGATATTTTTTCAAATATTCATTTGAATATTGATGACAGTATATGACTGATCTAGATTAGATCTAGACTCAGAATGGATCTAGATCTAGATCTAGTGATTTCCGGAAAGTCTGGAAGGTGTACGAGAATTTTGTTTACAAGATGACTTATCTATTTTTTTGTTCTTGTTCTAGAAATTCTAGAATGTATGATTTTCAATTCTATTGTTTAATAAGCATACATGAGTATTATCTAGAATATGTGGCCAGTGGGTTTATAAGAAGGGTTGTGATATCATTTGGGAGAGCTTGCACAGACCTCTGAGAGATAACAGCTGTGTTTGAGAGCCTGTAGATCTAAATACCTGTAGTAAAAATTGCTGTTCTAAAACTGTTCCACATTCAAGTTAATGAACCTTTTGTTCAATTTTTAACAAGACTTAGAGTGATTTCTACTCTTCAATCTATTTTAAAAGAACTCATTGTCACAGGCAGTGCTCAACTAGATCTATAACTACAAAGCACTAAGCCATTCACTACAAGCTTGAAGCTACATGTACCATCGAAAATTAATGATTTATTACAGATCATATAAAAAGTAAGAGGTTTTGAGAAAATCCAAATTTTGTCACAAGATTTCCAGTTGCATCAAATGATAGACTGGTCTTTTAAAGTCTAGCTATGTGATTTTCACAGTTTTGAATTTAAGTTTTGGCAAAACGTAACAAACAAGTTACAAAATTCAAAAGGTAGATGCACAAGTGAAATAAGTAAAAGTATAGCTATGACCAAAGATACATTCCAAAAAATGAAACTAATCTTGGCAAACAGAATCATAAGTAGAAAACCAAATTAGGGTAATGAAAACATGTGTGGTCAGTACTTTTGGATAGTTGTAAATGTTGGACAACAATTGAAACAAGGAAACACAGAAAAAACCAGAAGCAGAAGAGATGTGGTTTATCAGAAGAATGATAAGGATATCATTGACTGAAAAAAGTCCAACAAATGGGTACTAAAAGAGGCTAATCTTGAGCAATCATTACTTAAAAATAGTGGTAAATCTTACTTAATTCTTTAACCAGTCAAAAACGCTCAGAGTGTTTCTCAAGCCAACCGCTTATACAGTCAAAAACGCTCTCATCTTACATGAACACATAACTTATAAATGAATGCGATACTAACTAAAAACGAAAAGTCAATATAACTGGAAATAACCTTTGTGTAGATGTCCTACCTCTGCTAGACAATCCTGTGTTTTGTGGTGTTTTGAGTTAAAAAATAATTGGTTAAAGAGTTAAGGTCATAATCACACCAATTTTCTGACGAAATGAAGGCATCGCATGCTGGGTTTAGGGAAAGAGATAATGAGAGAGATAGAGGGAGAGAGAGAGAGAGGGGCAAGGTGAGAGGGTAGAAGGAGTGATAGGAGATCAAACACACAGTATGAATTAATTTGACTAATAAATAAAAGAGGGGGAGAAAGAGAGATAGAGGCAGAATGAGAGAAATGCTCAAAAATAAGCTTGACAGACTATGAGATAAAAGAGAGGAGAGAGAAACAGTGAGAGAGGGAAGGTTAGTTATGACCCCAAATTAAATAATACCGTAATATAAGCTGATTTAAGATTGACGGATAAGAGGAACTTACTGAGACAGACCTGCAATGTTCACATTTTTAGTTTTTATTACAAATTATTCATAGTTGTAAGAACCTTATCTTTAAAAAATTTTCTTTGATCAACCTTCCTAAAATGGAAAAGGCAAAATGTCTTTGATACATAATTCTAAAAATGGGAAAGTTTTGTGTTTTTTAGATTAAATTCTCATCACTGTTGTGAAATTATTATCATATTTTTATTCTAGCTTGAAATTGTGTGCAATGACAAAATCTAAGCAGAAATTATGAATGAACCTATATATTAAAAAATAATGCCAAGTGCAGCCTAAGAGTCTTATAATGTCAGTATTTTTATTCATCCTTTCAAATCATTTTGCATGGATCTTTAATCATAAGGACTTGTTTGCAAATGTAAATAAATGATTACTTCTAGAAAAATGGTCATTTTTTTTTCATTAATATTTTCTAATTTCAATTCTTAAAAGATTGAAACTGTTAAAAAAAATGGAAAATTTATACTTTTTCATTTTTATTTATTTATTGATTTTTAAAAAAAATAATATCAAAGCATTAGAAAATCATAAATAGGAACCACAGCTGAACTTACAATCCCTGTAAGGGAGAGTAAAGTGGTGTTACTACTAAGGGTAAGTGTTGAGCATACAATACTTGAGTCCTATATTATCTTGGTGTTTGACATTGTAAGGTAGTTCTAACTTGCTTTCCTCACTATCTTTACTTTTGCCAAGTCCTAAGAATCCTAGCCACCCAGTCGATGTTAGATTGACATAGAAAAGCAGTTTTAAATTGGTTAGACCATACTGGAGATTAAAATGATCACCTCTCTCATCATAGCAAGCTGTGTACTGATTACATACTGCTCATCATGTACATATTTTGTCATTCTATGACATGAAAATGTATCAAGAGGAGTGTTGTGTTGGAGCCTCTAGTTACCCTTTCATTATGTTTTTCTATATATCAAATGAGCAGTTAGCTCCACTCCAGACAGTTTGTCAAGCATCGGATCATCATCTAGCAATCAAGTTCAGGCAGAGCAAGCCCAGGCCGCACAGCAGGTGGGCTGATACATCTTTTTTTTTTTTTTTTTTTGCAGCAAAAAGTGTTTAAAATGAATAAACTAGTGCTTCATTTTATACCGTTCTTTGCAGCAGTTTAAAAAAAAAAATGAGTCTACTTTAGTAAAAGCAAAAATATTTGTGCTTGACATGAAACTTAATTGATCAGTGTCATTAAAAAATATGCACTCTTTTCCCATGGTTACATGCTTTCTAGGCATATGCAGATATTTCTAAGGCCATTTTTTACAAACTTAATTCCCAACCTGTTAAAAAGTACAATTTAAAAAAAAGATTGTGCATTGAGGATGAGCAGGGCTGGATCAAGAAGTTCAGAAGTGAAGGGTCCCATAGGTTTTATTTTTTAAAGTCCTTATCGGGGTACAGGGAGCAACGTCCCTGTTAGGGGTGGGGGTTGACAGTGGGGCAAACCTTAAGTTGATGATCTTTTTGTTTACATAACTTTTGCAGGGGAGGGGTTCCTGAACCCCTGGACCCCCCCTTTCAGATCTGACCCTGATGAATGTCTGCATTTAAATATAAAACAAGTACTTAGCTATTAAAAAAAATCTTGTGCAATCTTAGAGACTCCCTCTTACTTTTAAATGCTACAGCAGGGCCACTGACACAGCCTTTGCTCTGAAAAGTTTGCCTCTGGTTGACTGCATTTTTTTGGGATTATTCCCTAAAGTTATTTAATTGTATCAACCACTGTTGAGCTTTTCAAGAGGTGTCAGTGGGAGAATTTGGGCCTCAAATGATAGAAATCATCTCAAGTGTATCTGTTTTTCAGAAAAAGGGTTCTTGTTACAATATATTGCTTTTTTTCTGGTCTTTAACAATTTTTTTAAAATTGCTAATGCTGCTATAGGTGTGTGGCAATTAAATACAATTTAAGGAACTTGCATTTTTACCATAATTTTATTTCTTTATCACTCTATTCTTGAGAGTGAGTCTAGGTTTATCTATTTCTTTATCACTTTATTCTTGAAAGTGAGTCTAGGTTTATCACGAAGTTCAAAGCTACCTCTTCTCTTTCCTATTTTTTATGCTTTTTTTTTTTTCATGTTTGATGACTTTTTTTTAACATCCTGTATTTATTTTATGAAAAAAAGTGATATGCAACTAAGAGATAAAGTTTTATCATTTGTACTATACAAATTAGTCTGTAATATATGATCTAAATTTTTATTTTTTTTATGCTGCAATTTAAATCATGGCTCTGAATCAAATATTTTTTCCATTTCTTCTGCAGTTTTGACCTGGCTCTGCCTCTCAACAGCAAGATGGTCACCAGCAATAGCATCAGCCCTCACCTTCACATCAACCTCAGCAGGTGCCTCAGCAACATCCTCAGCAGCACCTACAACAGCAACAACAGCAGCCTCAGCCCTACCCTGGGCAGATGACTCAGCCCTATGCAGGCCAGCCAGGATATGGGGCTGCCCCTCCTCCTGGGCAGCAGATGCCTCCTCAGCAACAACAGCAACAGCAGCAACAGCCACCACATCTGCAGCAACATCAGCAACAAGCCATGCCTCATACGTCTCAACCGTATGATCCCAGTAAGAGTTTATTCTGCATGTCAAGTGAGCCGAAGTAACGGCTGCGGGGGGGCTGTAATTTGAGTTATTCCTGTTTTCAAAGTTTTATGCACTGAATGTCAGAGCTTTTAAGAAAATTTTTCCCATTGATTAAAAAGTTATGGAGCCACCAACTGTTTTTTATAAAGTATTTTTAGGCTATACAGAGCCTGAAAAGGGGATTTCATTTGGTTAATTGTGTGCATGATCTCAATGTCATAAGTACCGCTAAAAATGAGCTCTATTACATATACCTTGAGACCAGTCCAGATAAGTTGCAAGTAGCATTCTTAAAAAAATCCTTGATTTAGCCCAAATTTGCATTCTCAAGGCTTTGAAATGGTGACAAATTGATAAAGATATGTCAACTCCATGCCAAAATATAAGCGATTGAAGCTGTTTTAAAAAAAGCTTGTGAAAGAATGAAAAGAAAAACAAAAAAAAATTTTTTTTTAATCTAAGTGCACAAAAATGTTTTCATTTCAGATACTCTGATTTGAATTTTTTTCTTTGAAAAGAACTAGCTTGTGATGTGATCTTATCTTTCGTTTTTTTTGTTTTTTTTTGTAAGACATGTATGGCCAGTACAATCAAGGCTATCCACCTGCTGCTGGCCCTCCAGGTCAACCTGGGATGCCACAAGGGACAATGGGATACAGCCAGCCTGGCGGACCCAACCCTTATGGCCAAACAATGCCTGGCAGGGCTCCTCAGGTAAAATCAAATGCAACACAAATCATCCAAATTATCTCTCAATGAAACCAAAACATTTTCATGAAAGTTTAAAAAAAAAATGCCTAGTGGCTGTAAAATCATACTTTCTCAGAAGTTTTTTTTTTCCATAAAAGGTACTTCTTCAAAACAAAGTAAAATGAGGCGCAGATTTTAAAAAAAAAGAAGAGAAAGGTAATACTGTTCCCTTAGATTTAATCCTGCTGCAAGACTAAAAATGTAATATTGATACGGAAGGAAAGAAAAAAATGTTATCCACTGTTTATGATGTGCTTCTTGTTACTTTTGAAATATATGTGTGGTGGTCTGACAAAATGATTTGAATTGTGGTTTTGCATGATTAACTTCAAATAAAAACCATTAACTAGCGGGAAGAAAACATTCACCTCTCTTTGTGGAGAACTTTCTATAGACATGCAAAAGACTTGCTGTGCATAAAGCACTGGGAGTGTTTACTCCTTTACTTTTATATTTTGAGTAGATCTCCGTGATGTAGACTCAAAACTTGACTCATTTTGTCTGACTGCTACACATATATTACATTTATTTATTCAATGCTTATTACGGTAGGGCAAGTTACATCAACTGTTTCCTAAACAATTTGCATGCAATACTCTTCTTTTCATAGGTGCAAAACGATCTCTGGCACTGTGCCCAGGCTTTATGAGGCAATTATCTTGTCATTGTCCTTTTTCATCTTTTGTTTCCTACCAGGCCCAAGATTTTACAGCTCCAGGAGCAACGCCATCACCAAGCAATCCATACTCCCGTGGTGGGTTTGGTGCTGGCTATCCTCGTCCAACTGCTGGGTACCCACAGCAGGAGCTCTATGGGTAATTTGGACGTTATTTGTTTTAATTCTGCACTGTGCTATATAAATACATAAGTACAGGTGCATTATCTTCATATATTATGATAAAAATGTTTTCCACATGTGTGTTTAAAACATTATAGTGAAACATAAAGTACTTATTCTGAGAATTGAACTGACATTGTTATAATGTTTATAATGGCGATATTAATGCCTCAGTTTTGGATTCTTAGCTCCATCAATTCATGAACTGTGAAGGGTCATGTATTTCAACATGCCTGTTTTGTGCAATTAACATTTTTGACAGTTTCTCTTAACTGGTATGAACTATATGTACTATATGCTTAATGGCTTTAATGAGCATTGAACACAATAAAATGACATTCATATGAATTATTTGTAAGGTGAAAGGGTTTTTTTCTTTTTTTCTTCTGTACTCTCTATGGATGTTGAAATATTTTTTAAACAAGATTTCCATTAAAAATGCAAGATCTCTCTTCCCTACCTTTCTTGCTCTCTAACACAGTATTTGTCTATAATAGATTACCATTAACAATATTAACGTATGTGATCACATGAAAAAAGAATATTTCCTTTTAAAAATGATCTTTATATTTCTAAAATATTACTCCAATTTTACAAATTGCTGGACGGGAAGATGCCAGTTTTTTTAAATTTCAGCTTCATTTGTGCTTTTCTTTTCTTTTCTTTTTTTTTACCTTTACCTGTTTCTAATACAATTTGGAGTATCCTAAGAAGAGAGAGACTTTAATCTGCTACAGGTTGGAATATCAGGTCTTAGAGTGGTATTGTAAGAAAATATAATGTATCTCTTTGACTCCATCAGTCCATGTCTTTTAAAGGCTTTTTTTTGCTTTGCGGACACTTCAATTTGTGTTGTATTGCATGTTGAGTTGAGTACAGTAGCTCATCGATAGCCAGTGAAATTTCCAAAATAAAGGTCCTTTGATATTGACGCGGATGCTCCATATTCTCACACTTGTCTCATTTTTGAGGTTGTGGTTCATGTGTTGACAGTTCTCCTAAAACATCTCAGTTGTGGAGTGTAATTTGCACCAGATGTTTGGTCAAGGTCCAGGTTGGGCTCACTATGCGGTGGGAAAAGTTGTATGTGATATTGTTGTTCATTCGACCATCATCTAAAAAAAAAAAACTGACAAATTATTCATCTTCTTTGACGTCTTTGAAATTGTGGTTAGTCTTTGGTGTTTATGATGGGGATGCCTGATGCTCTGACCTTCATTCTCTGTCTCCTTGATACCAGTCTATATATTATGCTCCTCACATGTTAGTTTAAGATGTCACATTCTTTTGAGGGCTTTCTTGCCATCTTCAAAAAAGTAACTTGTTGAGTGCGTATGATTCTTAATGCGCTTCTTTTGTAATTTTGTCCATATATGTGATGAGTATCAATGCTTACAATACAAAGCTATGACACACTCCTTATTAGAGGCCAAATCAGTCCAAAACTAGCATGGAATGTAATGAGTTAATTGCTGAATCTTCTAGGTTTTTTTTTGTGTCTATGACCTGCTAAGACAAAATGCAAAGAGGCTTAGATTGTCAAATAATTGTCAAATAATGAAAAGGCTATAAAACAGAAAGAAAGCTCTCTCTCTCATGAATTTCCCTGACCAGGAGGTATTTGTCCTGCACAGAAAGTGCACTCCTTTTTTTTCCTGCTGCATAGAGAAAGAATGAATTTTTTCAACTGTCAGTGTGTCTAACAATTGAGATATACCACATTTTTGTTGTTACTTTAGAAGTTTGGATGCCAGTTCTTTGCTGAAGCATGCATGTTTTGTGGGAATCGTGGCTCAGTAATGAGTGACATTAAGCTAAAGTCTGCAAGACCTTCTGCTGCAGATTTGAAACAGCTCGTCAAAGATAAAAAAAAGCCTGAGATCACCAAATAGGGAACAATCTTGACACAAATGCATGTCAATTGAAAAATATCCGTCAATTGCTGAACAAGCCCAAATGAGTTTCATTTGACAAAATGCATAAGTTTCATATGCTCATTTAAGACAATGCTTCTATGTTAAGAGTCTCAGTAGCAAACAAGACATAGATTCAGTTCAGTTCTATCCTTTAAAAAGGCAAAATTGAGTTAATCTATGTACATGTGTCTCTAGAAAAAAATTGCC
>BLXT01006212.1:0-12049 GCA_019648995.1 Plakobranchus ocellatus | reverse complement strand
GAGAGGTGGGCAGAATACATAAGAGAACTCTTTAAAGATGACAGAAAAGATCACAACGTCATAAAGAATAATTTTGCAGGCCCCTCTATCATGAAGGAAGAAGTAGAAACAGCTATAAAGAAGATGAAACATGAAAAGCAACAGGCCCAGACAACATTGCGGTAGAACTAATAGAGGCCCTTGAAGATTTTGGAATTGGAAAAGTCACACATCTTCTGAATGAAATTTATGACACAAGGCAGATTCCAACAGATTTATCCAAGTCTATATTCATTGCATTGCCAAAGAAGCCAGGTGCAACAGAATGTGAAGTATGACATAGGTATTATTTTTGCTCGTATTACAATTTCCTCAGACATGCTTTGTAAAATTCTGAAATTAGGCCCAAACCTACAGAAGGAAATCTTTGCGAAATGGCAACTCCGAACTTATTCAGTTTTTTCTCGAAAAGGGGATATTATACCTTTCATGGATAGGATAAGACCACCAGTGAACATGTCCACCTTGGTCACATGTTAAAATTATTTCCTGAGTTTCTGACCACACTTTTTCAAAACCCGAAAACCTACATGCGGTTTGAGATGTTTTTCAGCAGATGTCGTGAGCTTTCATTATGCCTTCTCCCTCAAGCAATGGATGTAGATTGTCGCTACTGTTACGTAGCCCTTATCTGGGGCCTAATCCATTTGTAACATGGATATTACTTTCGTGTATTGGTGGATGTGGAAACACTATAGGAATTAATTTTAACTGTTTATGAACAACGGCCACTTTGTAACACTTTCAAAATTATTGCACTTAGCTAATGTGAACAACAAGTGAAAAGTTTTCCTGATATTGGAACTCTTTATCCAATTCCATGCTATCTAGGGTCATTTTAATATTCATGGGGTTCCATTTGATATTTGGCGCATTTCAGCACAAAGCCTGTTTTTTCCTCTTAGGATCGTTGTACTGAATGACTTGACATAAATTATTTTCTTGGCGGATAATTAGCGTTGTGCATACAGGAATGTATTCGAGCTTCATACAATGTTAAGGAAAAGAATATGCTCTGCTTACTTATACAGAGTTTTTTTTCTTTCTTTTTTTTTTTTTTTTTCTTATCAGATGATTTTCCATTCATGACCCTTTCTCTCCAGCAATATCACGTACGACGTACCCTTTATATTGGAGGTGGAATCTGGCAGTTTTTTTTTGGGTTTTTTTTGGCTGCCACTGATTGGCCCCAATAGATGTAGTTTTCTCAAGGGAAAAAACCCACAAGATGTCAGGAACCTCCACTGAAACTCGACCTCGAGCTTTGACGCCTTCACAACGGGAGACGAAAGTGGAGCATGAATGGAAACAATTGCCTGTTCTACTCATAGATCTGCCAGTGTTCTCATTATTTTGACTTAAGATTTAAATTTAAAAGAAGTTTAAAACAATACTGTACCTGGCAACATTGATAGCTGTATGGTAGCAATCCGTGACATATCGACTGTTGCAAATGCCTAAAATACAATTTAAAAATTGAAGGAATGAATCAGGCTTTGTTGTCGAAGTTGTCATTACGTTTGCTGAAAAAAAAAAAGAGTTTTACCATACTTGAAAAAGATTGACCTAGTAGGTTCGCTACAGATATGACTGATTTTTTTTTCTTTTGTTTTTCTTCATTTGTTTTGCATTTGCATGAATGGTTTAAACCTCTAAATATTTAGTCAACATGGTGTTAAGCGAATCTAGGTTAGAATAGATATTTAGATCTCGAATCCATATAAAATTTTGAAATCTGAGTTAATAATATCTAGATTTATAATTTTATGAAAATCTTGGTGCTCATAGAGATGAAATCTAAAGTTTACATCCTTGATTAATGTAAGATATACATTATGTACCATTTTTTATCTACTTAGATAATTTTCACTCAAGGTCCATACTCAGAGTGCCTGTATATTATTATTTGAACAGCTCGAAGTCTATGCTCCATCTATTCTCAGCATGAGATATTTAATAATTTGTGCAGTGGGATACATAATATTCATACCATTTAGAATTACTACAGCTTCATTTATCATTTTTAAGGGTTTAATAATCTTTATGGCAGTAAAGAGAAAAATCTGGCTAAGCTAATAATATTACGCTATAGGCATAATAATACTGTGGTAAACTACTCTGCAACAGTTTATTGCTTTACATGGGATTGAAGTTTTTCCAGAGAAAAGGGTTTCTTATTGATAATAAACAAACACAGGCACCAAAATTACAATTCATTGCCAATGTTTGTAAGAATTTGACAATATTATGAACACATTAAAAGTTTTTTGTTTGTTTTTTTTTTTTTAATCAAATAAAAGGGCGCAACTTCTTTTCTATATTAAGTGTAGTGCAATAAAACATTAGATGTGATTCGTCATAATAGCATTAGAGTCACAAAGTGCAGAGATAGCCTACTTTTCTCTCTCACACCAATTCTCATTAGATTACTATAATAAGAGGCACGGTTTTAGTTCTAAGAAACGTTATGCATATCTGCATTTGTGCGGAGACTGAGAGTAGGCAACATTTTATTTAGGGTGTTAAATCTGAAGAGATTTCATATTGGTCACTTATTTCTGATTGATTTTTTTCTGTAAACTGCTATCACAGGCTTTGTATTATTTTAGCTAGAAAATATATTCGCCCCCCTACTCCTTGATAAATTAAAAAGTCAAATTCCAATCCCTTAACCTCACAAACAATTTCAGCACCACATTAATGACTGCTCATATTCTCTGACTTTAAACGAGCCTCTTGCACTTTAAGATGTTTAATACTAGTAGGTATAAAATCTAATTCTAGGATCTCAAATAATGAACAGATTAAAGCCCTAGATTTAATGAATCATTTTTTAATGTTTACATTTATGCCCCAGTTAGGCGAAGCCATGTTCCAGACCAGGTTAATGTCCCTAAGGAGTATAATTGTAATAGTTAAGTCAACACATTGTCATGGAATTGCATTTAATTTCACTAAGGAATTGAACAAGTGGAGATTGGCTTTTCTGGACAAAAGGTAGCCTAATCCCAATTTCGCTTGCTTTAGTTTATGTTCTTCAATAGCCTGGTCATTCGTTTCAGCTTTAAATTTTTAGTGACGTCTATAACAAAAGTCTCACAGCTTTAAAATCCAATGTGACCTCAGGTATATTCACCACCACAAAATATAAAGTTAAATGAATAAATAATTGATTTATAACATTTGAATGTTATTTTAACATATATCATGACCGAGAGTCATTTGTTTGCTCTTGTCCCCACCCCTACTCCCGGGGATGATGGGCGAGCTCCTTCTACCTACATATTCGATCTCGTCGAAACAATCTAAGTGATCACTCTGACGCAAAAAAAAAAAAATGATCAGGAAAGGGCTACGAAAATAACGAAATTGTCAACATTATTCATTTTCTGTGAATCAGGCAGCGGCCAATTGCTACCCCAATATGAAGTGTACAACGCAGAACATTTGTGGTCCTCAAGGACAAATCGAGGACCTCCTCATACACAGTACAATAGGAGTAAAGGTGGTCAATGTTTTGAGGACTGCTTTGGAAATTGGTTCATTCATAAGAAATTATATTTTTTTGTAGCAAAGATATTGACTGGAGACAACTTGTCACATCAATGTAAATGTGACCCAGCTAGACTAGAGGATTACTAGGCAGTCCTAGGAGACCATGAAGGGCCGCAGAAACGTCGACCTTTCACCATTTCTCTCTTTCCTCTGCCCAGCTCCAACTAGCCCAGGAGATTGCTAAGCAGTCGTATGGAAACCTGAGGGGCTGAAGACACGTTGACATTTCACCACCTATCTTTCTCTTTCTTCAGCTCTGCCTTATTAAACCAGAAGATTGCTAGGCAATCGTAGGGAAAACCTGAGGGACTGCAGATACTTTTACCCTTTTCACCCCTCTCTCTGTCTTAAGCTCAACTCCAGCTAGCATAGAAAAATGCCTGTCAGTCGTCGGGGGGAACCGAAGCGGCTGCATTCATGTCCGCTCCATCCCTCTCAGCCTGACATCAGTTGCCGACGGCAGTTTGTGTGTTTGGGAATCCGGTCCACCCTTTGACATTCTCACTCCAGTTCTTCTTTTGGCGTCCCTTTCTTCCTTTAACTAACCGTTTTAGACAGTCCGCAGTGAAGCGTGTTGTGTTTCAATAGTAGCATTTTTTCAAAATTTACCGGAGAAGCTCTTGTGATCCAGCAAAGCCTTCAGTTCTGTTCCATGCATATCCATTGCTTCTGTGGTCGGTCAAAGAGACCTGAAGGAGCTTTCTCATGCATCATTTGTTTTCAAAAGCTTGAACCTTTCTTTCAAGTGCGGCTGTGAACGTCCATGTCTGGCAACCATTTATATAATCTTTTCTCTACGACAGCTCAGAAATCCTCTGGGCTAGCTGGAGCTGAGCTGAAGACAGAGTGAGCTAGAGGTGAAGAAGGGTTGACGTGTCTGTCGTTCAAAGTTAAGCCCAGAAAAATGAGGTCGAATTCATTTAGCTGTGAAGCAATGTAAATCATGTGCCTCTCAATCACCACACACAATAGCATATAGCTTTGAAACGCCTAAGGACCTTCAGAAACGGGCAAAAGTTAATTCCCTTACCACTAAGTTCTATAAAAATAGAGTTAATTTGTTACATTGCCACGATACAGGTGTCAAAATTGAGGTCTCTGTTCAAAGAAATTTACTGAATTACACCGATATATATACTGCTTTTAAAAATTTTATTTCGATTTGACTTTAGCCTGTGCTTTTGATCACTTTGATGTATTAATCAATGTTAGCTGTGGAGATGAAGTTTAAGCAGCAGAATTTGTTAAGAATGTTGTCAAAATATTGTCTGAGGTGATATATATATATTAATTGTAAAAAAAAAAAAAATTGAACGGATGTTTGGATCAAGATTGCACTGAAAAATACGAGTAATCTTCACAGTAAAAAAAAATCTGTGGCCTATATTTGTACATCTTAGAGAAAGGTATACCCGTTAGGACTGAAAACAGAGATTAAAAAAATATATTGGAAACTTCCTCATATACACAGAGAGAGGGAGAAAGAGAGAGACAGACAGATATTCCGAGACAGAGGGGAAGAGAGCAAAAGAGGAAAACGAGTGAGGACAGAGAAAAAAAAAAGGTAATATGATTAAGAGATATGAGGAATGGAGAGCAAGAGAGAGATAGAGATTCGTTGAATGACTGAATTTTATTTCATAAAGGTTACGAAGTATGCACGTGGCCCTTTTTCACTTGATCTTTAATAATACATAAAGGAATCCAATGCAGACATTTCTATGAAGGTATAATTGTAAATATTCTCATTAATGTAAGTCTGACTACCGAACCATTTTTGTGTTCCTGTTGGAAATTATTTTATCCTTAAAGCCCCCTTTTCTCGCGTGAGGATTAATGTCAGTTTGACCTGAGACAGCAGTTACTATTAACGATGATTTTTTAGATAGTTCAGAATTTTGCATTAACCATTGGCACTATGAAAACAAAAAACTCAGTAAAATCTGCAAGTTGAAAACCCTGGATTACGTATTTATTTATAACTGTTTTTCGATTGTTTGTTTATTTGTTTATTTTGTCACCTATAATTCCTTTAACATATGTAATATAATAATAGCTATAATCAAATATTGCACTCCCGAAAACAAATAAATACATTTAAGGATCTTGTAGAGAAAGAGAGGAAATACATAGCAGAAGAACATAGTTACCAACGCAAAACTTAATTAAACAAAGTCAAACAACACAGAGTACACCATACGTTAAAATGTTTCGTCCTAAAGGAGCAAATAGAATACTGAAGATAAAGATTGTGAAAGAGCAATATGACCTTTTAAATAAGACAAAAATACCTGGTTTGAAATTAATCATTATCTGTGGTTTATCTAGACTAGAGAGGAGCAAATAATTCTACCTCATAAAATTACCTAAGCTTTTTAAAGCCATTTAGGAGAAACGATTTTGGCTCTAGCTAATCTGTTTTGAGAAAACTCATATACCAAGGAGTAAAAAACTCCTGGATATAGAGCAATGAAAATTTGAAGATAAGTGGCTGAGTCTTTGATATAAAATCCGATTGAGCCGGATTTTTTCTCTAGCTTTTTTTCCAAATAAATTGTTGTGAATTAAAAATAAATAAGATATTTTGGATTTCCCAAAATCCCACTCTTTTTATAATCGTCACTGGATTCAACTTTTCATTGTGCTTACGAACCAAGCATAAGGGCAGTCACTGCGTGTCGAAAAAATAAAAGTAAGAAGAAAAAACGATGAACCGATGAACGCGCACTGATTCGGTGGAGCAAATGTGTGCAAATAAAAAAAAAATTATAATTAAGTCATAGTAAACGTTTGACACAAAAGATTTTTTACTTTAAAAACCTTCAACCAGATTTGCTTCGACAAAATGCGATTACTGTATGTAGCATTACCAAAGACCTTCAATTCTTTCTATTTAAGCTGATTAGATACACGAGGTACATTCCCTTGTTTCAAAGGCATAATAATGATATGGGTGAAAGCACAAGAAAGAGAAAAGCTACATCAATCGTGGACAATTTTTACTAAACAAAATGATTGCAAGGGTAGATTTCTTTCTTTCAGTAACATTTAATAAGCTATGAAACAAGGCAATTTAAAATAATTATTAAAGTTAGAAATTAAAACTGAGGAAATCTAATTTAACCAATCTTATTAGGTCTATCCTGATGTAAATCCTTATATCTAGATTGTAGTCTGGGTCTAGATTAAATTTTAATCAAATTAGACCACACACATATGAATTTTTGTAAGCAGGGTTTAATTTCCTTCTTAATCGAAACATTCGACATAAAATGAACAAACCACATCTATTCATTGCCCCTGAGCGGATTATTTAGGAGAAGCGGACAAGCTAGAGGTGTCATCAGGTTCCTTGTCTGGAACAGACATTGGCGATCATGTTCCTCCACTCAAACCTATTCTCGGTTAGCCTTATAAAATTGTTATTGCTATCCTTGCCTAATGCCCATGACTTAAGATTTACAATAACAGTTATTCTCTGTCTACCTCTATTACGTTTGCCTTCAATCTTTTCAGTGATTGCTAAGTTTCTAGACCCTTGCGTCGGCAAATATGGCCTAAACCTGTAGTTGCTTCTATCTTATGGTTTTAATTAGTGATCGCTCGAGTTTAGCCTCTTTCAGTACCAATTCATTGGACTTTTTGTCTGTCTTGATATCCTCATAATTCCTCTGATTAACCATATCTCTACTGCTTCTAGTTTTTTCTCTATTTCTTTGTTTATTGTTCAACACTGACTACGATACAGAAGAACTGACCATACATATGTTTTAATTACCCTTATTTTGGTTGGCATACTTATGTTTCTATTTGTCAGTATTGGTTTCATATTTTTGGGATGTATCTTTAGCCATGGCTATTCTTTTACTTATTTCACTTGTCCATTTGCAATCTGATGTTATCAGGTAACCTAGATATTTGAATTTTGTAACTTGTTTGATTTGTTCGCCTTTGCTTTCGAGATTGCACCTGGGGTTGGAGGATTTTTTTGAGATGACCATACATTCCGTTTTCTTTACATTCAAAGACAGGCCCATTCTTTCGCTCTCTAAAACTACAGCATTTAGAAGTTTTTGGAGTTGTTCGCCAGATTCTGCTATTAAAACTGTATCATCTGCATTTCTGAGAGTATTAAGATTCTCTCCAGTTATTTTCAAGCCTGAAATACCATGCAGATTCCTTAAGATTATTTCATCATATAGGTTAAAAAGATCAGGAGACATTACACATCCGTGCCTCACACCTCTTTTGTTGGATTTGAAATCATTATGTTCTGCTTCAATTCTTACAGATGCAGTCTGACCCCAGTATAAATTTCTAATTATTCTCGGATTTTTCCCATCGATGTCTAATTTTTCTAGCATACGAAACAGTTCTGCATGTTTTACTTTCTCAAAGGCCTTAGAATTATCAATAAAACAGAAGGGGAGATCTTTTTGCATTTCTATACGCCCTTCCATAAGTATTGACAAAGTGAATATTGCGTTTCAAGTCCCTTTATCAGGCATAAATCCAAACTGTTTGGGAGATATTTCTAGTCTTCGACTTTTGTGCATTCTATGGATCAAAATGCGTAACAGGATTTTTTTTAAATGGCTCATTAAACTGATTGCTCTATGAAGCTCACATTCTGTTGCTTCTGGTGTTTTAGGCAGTACTATCAAAACAAATTGGTAAAGACCTTCTCTAATTGTACCACTATCGTATATTGCATTAGGAAGTTTTTTGTCAGATCTAATCCCAAATTATCTTATATTTAAATAATACTGGTATATTATCTGGTCCTGTGGCTTTTCCATTTTTTATTTTCTTTATTGCTGCTTCTATCTCTTCTTTAAGGATAGTTGGGCTTTCTATGTTTTTTCTATATTTTGGATTTTTTACACCTATCATCTTTAAAAGTATCTTGGATTTTTTACACCTATCATCTTTAAAAGTATCTTCAACATATTCTGACCATCTGTTTAGTATTTCCTTCTTTTCCATCAATATTGTTCGGTCTTTTGATGTGTTGCAGCCAGGGCTATTGAATTTGATTTTCTATCCACTGATGTCCTTAATTTTAACATACAGAAATTTGCTGTCTATATTTAGCTTTTGGTTTATTTCCTGACATTGTTGATTAATCCATATTTCTTTCGCCGCGTTGCTTTTTATTTTGGTGTTTCTGTTTAGGTTTTTGTATTTCGCTTCTACACTTTTTTGGTTAGCGCCTTTCTTCCATCAAATGGAGTATTTCTTTGTTTATCCATTTCTTATCTTCTTTTTCTATTTTTGGGGGGGGAACGTTTTACTCTATGACTTCATAAAGGGAATTTTTCATTTCTGACCATTTTCTTCTACCTCTAAAATGTTGTTAAGAGTCTCATATTTGTTATTCACAGCATTAGCAATTTTGTCTCTCAGTTTTTCATCAGATTTTAGTAAGTCCATTTGGAATTCAGGAATAGCCTTTGCCTTTTTTAATTTCTTAAGCTTTTTCTGAAATTTACACATTACTGGAATATGAGCTGAATCACAGTCAACTTCCGGCAGTGATTTCAATGTTTTGGCGGCGTTTTGGAATCATTTCAGAATGAGGATGTAAACTATTTTGTTTCTACTTCTATCCCCGGGGCTCTTCCAAGTCCACCGTCGCTCAGGGTGGTTTTGATACCAAGTATTTGTGATGGTAAAATCATTGATTGGCACCACTCGATTAGCCTGCTTCCACATTCATTTATAGTCCCTATGCCACTGGGCCTAAAAACATTTTCTACTCTTTCATCCCAGCTTTTGCATTGAAATCTCCCATTATTATTATGATGTCCTGGGATTCTAGATAGCCTTTTGCTTTTTCTATTCTTCATAAAACTTTTCTAATTTTACGTTTTCACTGTCAGATTTTGGTGCACACACTTGAATAATTCCTAGATTTAATGGTTTGACTACCAATTTAACTACAACAATCTGAAATTGGACACCAACTCCCACGTCTTTTTGCCGTTGTTATAATATCGAAAAAGATAACAACGCCTCTTCCATGTGTATGTCCCCCAGAGTAAATTATAATTTTACTACCTAGTTTCATGGAACCTACCCCTGTCCATTTTACCTCGGTAAGTCCTAGAATGTTATCTTTTATTCTATCCATTCTTTAATAAGATTTTCTCCTTTCCCTTTTTGATGCAGTGTACGTACATTTCATGTTGCTATTTTTGATGTTTGATCGATATTGATTTTGCGAGCAGACGCTGGATGACGACCTGGAGCCACCTGCTGCAAAGACTATCCCTGCCGAACGAAGGATTCGGATTGGAACCACAAATTCCATTAACGTTGTTAACCGAGGTTTTAGTTTTCTTTTGGATCATGATTTTTTTCCTTGATAAGGTACAGCAGTGGTTTCCCCTTGCCTACTGCTGGCTTGTGTACGGGCTCTCCGCTAGTTTTCGTCTCACAACTAACCCACAAGGCAGTAAGGATCCATGGATGGCCGATGTCACATTAGGATCTTTCGCCCTTTGCAGGTCTTATTTTTAGTCCTACTGGGTCCCAATCTCCTCCTCACCAATTTAAAATTGATGGGGTTAGCGGTTTAATCGCCGATTGTCCGACAGATGCAGTATAACATCATACCCAGAGGTCTAGAGTGGTATAATTAGTTCTAGGCCGTATGGCTTGCTCATCTTCACAATTTCGATTAAGGAAAAAAACGTTTTAGACCTTTGAAAGCATTTAAAAGATCCGAAATAGTTTACAGTAGGCATATAATGTGGATTTAGTTGTTTTGTATAGAAAATCGGTAACATCAAACTGGAAGTAGATCTAGATGTGTCTTCATAAATCTTTGATTTGTTCGCCCTTAAAAATAGATTAAGTTTTTTTTAGTTATTCTCAGAATCTTCTTTCATTACATCGCATTGATGAGAGGTAATTTCCATGCATATTTAGTACTTTAAAAATGAAAAAAAAAAATTGTCAATATATAGATGCAATGCTTGAAGCCTACATCGCCTGCTCTGCGAGTTGCAGCTGATTATTCCGTTTGCATAAGAATTGGTTTTTTTTCTTTGAGTTTTAACTCTAAGCTCTTATATCCACCCGCGCGTTTTACGTTAGAGCCAAATTTTGGATCACATTTTTTGTGTGTCTTACACTAAAAATTTTTAGGTTTACGTGCAAACTCTTTTTCAGGTAAAATAGAGCACCGACAAGCAGCTTATACAAAATATTAATGATTCAAAAGCATGCATATAACTTTTATTTGGCAAATCGATACATAAAAAGCATTGGGTAAGCTACAGTGAGAGATAGATGGTTTGGTATTTATAAAGGTATGTAAATAGAGATATATAATTAGATATAAAGCTAAAATAAAGAGAATAGATAGATAATAAGTATATAAATATATTTGTCGAAAAATAGAATATATAGTTAAAACGATAGTGGAAAGACAGAGAGAGAGAGAGAGAGAGAGAGAGAGAGAGAGAGAGAGAGAGAGGACGAAAAGGGAGAGAGCCATCAAAGAGGAGACAAGACACAAATATCCGAGCAGAAGGTCAGCATAGACAGACAAAGAGAGGAGTAGAGACAGAGAGGGAGTGAGAGAGAAAAGAAGATAGAGATAGAGAGAAAGCGAAAGACAGGCAAAAAGACTCAGCCAAAAAGAGAGGAAGACAAAGAGAGTGACATAAATACTAGACATAGAAATGGAGAGAAAGAGAGAGAGAGAGAGAGAGAGAGAGAGAGAAAGAAAGAAAGGGATAGACATTAAGACAAATAAACAGCGAAAATCAGAGAGAGAGAGAGTGAATCAGCGACGGACAGAAAGAGAACGCGCGCGCGTGTGTGTGTGTGTGTGTGTGTGTGTGAGAGAGAGAGAGAGAGAGAGAGAGAGAGGGGGGGGGAGGGGGACGACTCGGGCAAGAGTTGGACATATATACAAAGTGAAAGAGATAAAGATAGTCAGACAGGAAGAGAGAGAGAGAGAGAGAGAGAGAGAGAGAGAGAGAGAGAGAGAGAGAGAGAAAGATCAGTCACAAAAATTTTAGAAATATTTAGCAAATTTGATGAGATGAGAAATAAAAACAGATTAATTTGTTTAAAGGGTTGGGCTAGGTGTGTGTTGATGCAAAGGTGTGATACATTTATAATAACCTCGAACGCAATAAAAAGGGAATATCTATTTTAGCTGTTTTTTGCAGAAACCAAAGAATATTAGTTCAATCGTAGAGAAAGATCTCCAAACAGATTATTCTCTTAAATTGCACTAAAGAGACTAAAGACAAAAATCGAAAATAACAATGGAATACAGAAAAAGAAGGGGAAAAACTCACATTGCGGATTATGAAAGAAAAGTAAGAAACTACATAAGTTAAAAAAAACGTAGATGGCACGATCTATAGATCGATGATAAAAAAATATTCAGAAGACATTAAGAGAAAGGCAGGGCTAAAATGTGTAATGTAGTTGT
>BLXT01006199.1:3604143-3614424 GCA_019648995.1 Plakobranchus ocellatus | reverse complement strand
ACCAGTGAAAAGGAAAAAAAAATTGACATCACATAAAAAAAAAAAGAACAAACAAAAAAGAAACATTAAAAGAGAGACAACTATTCTTATCATACAAGTGAATGTAGAATTGCATATGTGTCTTCATGTTTTTTATGACAATGTAATATTATTTGGGAGGGGGGGTCGCAAACGTAAGAAAAGTGTAAGAAAGGGAAAGGAGGATTAAAAAAGGCCCAAAAAAGGTGTTAGATTATATCTGAAGAGCCCCTATCGATTTGCCTCAAGTGATTCGTTTCTCTAAAATGCAGCTAGAAATGTTGTTTTCTTTTTGTACTTTTGGTTGATAAAATGTGTATCTGGTGCATAATTATTATCTTAAAGCTGTCTTTGTCGTCACTTCGCTTTAGGGGGCTGTCGCTTATGTCTCGTAATGTAGGGTCACAGCGGTCGGTATGCATTGCGCCTACAAGTATCAAGGCAAAAGAAACTGATAACTTTTGCGTGTATCATTCGGTGTTCTTCGATACGTTAAATGATAGGATGTCTGGTGTCTTTATCTTTCTCTCAAATACGACTGTATTTGTATGCTAATATGTGATAGCAAGTGCATTTTTGCCTGTACAAATGATTATACTGCAATTACCTATCTGTTGAATATTCTGTCATGTTATATGATTGAAATTTACAATTTTTAAAATTTATCCATATATTTTGCTTATTTATTGCTTCTTCTTAGTCATTTTTTGCTTTCTCCCTCATAGTATCTGGTTTTTGTTTTCTCTCTCTTTGTTTCCTTTCTCAATTGTTTTATAAGAATACCGTTTCTCTGTATAATTTTTCTACTTTGCTAAATTTATTTTATTTTACATATTACCTAATTAATTTCTTCTTTACTTCTAAAAAGTGTGTAAAATACAGTATTCAATTGCTTAAAATTGATTTGCTTCATACTGAAAAATGGAAAATTAGACCTTTTGAGTTGACATGCAAGTTTGTGCATTAATTTAATTGTGTATTATTAACAGCCAACGAAAAGGGCCTTGCGCCTATTTTGTAACCCTAATAAAATAAATAACAATCAACTAATCTCTCTCTCTCTCTCGGTCTGATTTACATTTAAATATTATTGTTTTTCGTGTAATCTCATTGAGCAAGTTAAATTTTACTTGGTGATGAAATGTGAGGGCGGTGAGGGAATGATAAGTTTTGATGTGTACTGCCTGTTTTATCGGTAGCTCAGTGTCAAAAACTTTGACCCCAGCTCCACCATCCAACCCCCATCCCCCTTCTTTATCGTTTTTTTTTTTTTTAACATCCTTTTTCTCTCGGCTCTACAACTTGCCTACTTTGTAAGTGTTTATTGAATATTTTGAGTGCTTCGAAAGCTCGGGTCGGTTTTTATGGTGTTAAATAATTTGTGACTGAGAACTAAATAGGCAAAGGTAACCTTGAATCGTTCTGTGTTGATCGATTGTGACAAATCAGAATAGCGAATCTGCTCTTTTCTCATCTTTCCTCTCAAATTTCGGTAACTAGATCTATAAACACAAAAAAAGTTTAGTTTGGAAGAAAATACAAATGGATCTAGTAAGTTCGTTGCGGATGAGGCAAACCTCATAAGAACAAAACAGCGATTATTTGGAAGTGATCTTAGACTTGTAGCCTCCCGCCAAAATTTATATCTCATCTCAATCTTTTATGTGGAAGCGATCTCAGACTTTCTGTCCCCCGCCAAAAAAAAATCTTTTTTTTTCCTTATCAAATAGTAAACACACATAAACGAAATGTATCCCATTAAGTTTAAAATATCAATGTCATTCAAGTCCAGTTCTAGATCTAGATCTACATCGCGTTCAGTTTTAAGGCATAAATTAAAAAAAATATGGTACATTTATCACAGAATCTATCAACACCCTTTTCATTTCTAAGAGGTAAAAAACGAATAAAAAACATTGATGTATATTTTATCACTAGATCTAGATCTAGAGCTGAAAGTAGTAAAGAGAGGGCGAAAGGGCCGTGATCGGCACGCCGAGTGGCAAGCCTGAGCAGGGATCAACTTTGTGGTAAGCTATGACCGGATCTCTCCCGGCACTCCACTTTCGCTTCTTTTTGTTGTGTTGTTTCCATGCTCTTTTAAGCTTACTAGTCGAGCACTAAATTTTATAGGTCACGTTGACATTAATTCTTCATCATTACACAAAAACTAGAATAAATTAAAAATGTACAGTTGGACTTTTTTAAAAAGTGGGAAAATTAAATAGATTTGTCTGTACCTTATGGAGACGTTGATCTCTTGAAGTGCGGTGTCTTCGTTTGACAGCAAATCCAGGTTAAAAGATTTATGTCTTCACTGCAGTAAGTTCGTATATTTATCCGATAGAAGGGTGCCAATGACCTCCAAAAAATCTTTAAAAAACAGTCAGCTAATATAGTCTTGAAATACTCTTTTAGTTTTTGCAACGATGGCCATGAACAGTTAATAATATGAGCTCGTTCACTCATTCTGTCATTTAGAGTCTCTTTCCATCTCTCTCGGATTCGCGCTCGCACTTTCTCAGCCCTAGACCTATGTATTAATTTTACGCACTGTAAGTAGAATACATTGCCAGTGATTCGCCACACATCGATAAATTTCAAAGACTCTTTAGAACAATAAATAAGTTTTATTTTACACGTTTTATGTGATATTCACTAGATTTTATTTACAATAAGAATTGAACCATAGATCTTAATGATCACCGAGATAATCGCGAACAGTACACTAAGTTTATAAGAATAATTCTCTCTCCCTCTCTCTCTCTTCCTCTCAGACACGCATAATTATTTTCTACTATTTATTTTTTGCCTTGCGTTCTCTTTTTTCTCTTCTCTGAAATAAGTGTTTCAAGATGTTGAGATATCTGTAGCAGGTAGGATTTCATTGTTGTCTGTAATTGACTTGTTTCATTTTTCACCGCGTGTGTTCTTTTCTGTATTTTTCCTATAGTTGAATGTAAAAGTTCCATATCCTGTTCCCCTAGTAAACGTAAGCCAAAGTTATATTTCTGTATGAATGCTCTAAAATGTGATGTTTTGGGAGAACGTTTTGTGAAAAGTTTTTGCGATATACTGCCATGTACTGTTCTATGACTTGTATGTTTGTTGGTGTGGATTGGATCTGTGAGCGCTATCGAATTGCGGATCTTGGAAAATACTAGGCTTATGGAGTCTAATTTAGTTAGTTTAGTTTTATGTGTAAATGCTGTGTCTAATATGATTTGATTGTCAGTGCATCTAAGTGTTTGTAACATAAGGTGTCTTATAAGTTGTTATGGACATTTGTTTTGAAATACTTGTGACCGTGATTGCCAATAAAACTACGGCCATGGTAACTTGTGATGTGTGATGCAGTTTTTGTTTAGTATTTTGTTCTCAGAAAGTTTTTTTTTTTAATTGAAATAGATGAAAACGATCTGAAACTGCCTAGATAGAAAAGTAGGCCTTCCTTGTTCAGAGTTTCCTGTAACCTTCACAAAAAAAAATTCCTATAAAATTTTGTAAAAGATCGAACTTAAAGCCCTTTGCACATAAAAAACATAAAACCATGTTCTAATCACTGATACCAAAATGTATAAAATTAATGAGCACAGTTTTAGGTAAAATAATAATTTCATTACCTATTGATATTGTTTTTTTTATTTAGACCTGGATAGCGAACTTGTATTACAAGCTTTCTGTCTGTCTATCACAAGATAGAAATTTAGGTGGTGGTATTTTTTTTATCTAGGCCTATATTTAAATTATTGAGGTGAATGGTGGCAAAATCAGGATCTTTCTTGATTACGAGCATTCTCTGCCTCTGCTTCTTCCATTCCTAGGTGTTCTGTCTTCTTTTTGGGTGACCTGATCCCCTTTTTATTGATACCAAGCATTCTTAAATGGTTTTTCCTTATAACTTCGTGCCTCTTTTCATTTCCAAAGCATTTCATCCCATTTCAATTATAATCACAGTGACTTGCAACAAAATGTAGTTCTTAAATGATATCTTGATGACGAACTTTCACCACCTCAGCCTCTTCCATTCCAAAGTATTAGACTGTTTTTGGGGCAACATGTTTTCCTTTTTCCAGGTACTATGCCTTCATGAATTTTTCTTTAGACCTATACTTGTGCTTCTTTTCATTTCCAAAGTATTTCATCTTCCCTGTTGTGTTCAGAAGTTAATTTAGACTTATTTTTGTTTTAATAGACTTCAAGCCCCACTATTTGGACCGCAGGATTTCTTTCAAATTATGCAAAAAAGTCTATCTTTATTTGCTGAAAATGTCTCCAAGTCAACTGGGTCAAGACTTCAACTTCCAAGCTTCAGGATCCTGCTCAGACAAGGGTAAATTGAATTGGGGTTGCGTCACATAACAGTAACTTCATTTGGTTTGGTTTTGCTCTGAGTGAAGGATATGACATCTCAAGTTCATCAGGCATAAACACTGAATAAATCATACCAGCTGCTAGATTAATATTTGATTAATTATTATTTGCAGGTCTCAAGCCATTCAAAATTTAGATTACAAATACTATTCCTAGCTGACATCAAATGATCCTAAGTTGAAAATTAAACCTTATTAAGGTTGCGGTATGCAAAGCACCTTAGTTTGGTTTATGTTTTTGTTCTGGGATTTTTACTTCATTTGGAAAGAATGTCAGCTTTTTGCCTGGCCACAAAAGCAGTGATCATTCAGTTTCAGTCAAGAAATACAGTCTTTATTCAGGAATAAGGCTACATTTCAGTTGGCTACTTCTTTGGTTTCCATTTTGGTTCCAGAGCTGCCAACCTTTATGGATTTCCATATTTTTTTAAGGAAATGCAGTAAAAAATACAGAAATTTGGTCATTTTTATTTTGGCTTTTTTCAAAAATTCAATTTGGCTCAAGTTTTCCATACTTTGAATACCAATCTTCCATATCGATGTATCAATATATTGATTAGATAAATTTAATGACTTTCTGAAAATTGTTTGATATTTATCGAAATTCAATTTATTTCTTCACTCGTTTTTTTTTTCTTTCTGGGGGTCCTTGTTGTAGATCTAGACTAAAGTAGGCCCATGTTATCTCAAAGTGCGGGAACATTGAACTCGAGAAATTGCCTCAACTTTGATCTACCTTAAATGGATTATCTACCGAAATTTTGGGGTTGTCTATTTTCTTCAACTCCATTATTATCATTTTTTATGAAGCTCACAAGAAAAAGAGCAAAGTCTTTTATCAGATATATTTAAAGGAATGCTCGGTGAAGAACACCCATGAGTTACATTGGCCAAAAAGCGGAAAACAAGTTTTGGAATTACTAGAATTAGATCTAGATCTAGTAATTGGTGCACAAATAAGGGCGCTTTTTCGTTTGTTCCCACCCCGACTTTTTATATAGGCCTATATCTAGCTATAATATTCGATCTGGCTCTATCTTACTAATCCATCAAAGAAATGAAGAGGTCGCTGGCCAAGTTCTAATGAAAATATTATTATTTTCACACAAAATCTAACACAATTTGACACTTTTTTTGTTTGCTCATATCGGATAATATAGCTAGATCTAGAATCTCTAGGCCTATATAAAAAGTCGGGGTGGGAACAAACGAAAAAGCGCCCAAATAAGAGCTTCTAACTATAGTATACTAGTAGTATAGATCTAGATTACCTGTATGGCTTTGTTGAGCTAAATTAAAATGAAAATGCAAAAATTGTGAGTACTTTTTTATCCTGTGTATTATTAGTTTTTGGCTGAATATCATCTAGATCTAGATCTAGTCTTGGTTTTCAATATAAACATAAACATAAGTTTTCAAGCTTTTTGATTGGATCTAGATCTAGGTCTGTTTGATTTAAGACAAATCTGCAGTATATAGCCACTAGACTTATGATTTTTTTTTTTAAAGCCTTTAAAAAAAACTCGTTTAAAACTTTATAATAATAGATAATCTATCCTGTTTAATTTAATCTTTGTTGTATTATATTCTAGGGCCTATATAGGTGTAGGCCTATGTCCACTCCAATGCAAGTTTATATCTTCACGAATTAACACTTTTAACAAGAGGGTTTATTGCAACTTGTATAAGTTCATAAGACATTGATAGGCCTAGATCTAGACTGTGGCCCTTTTTTTTTATTATTGATCCTCATCGGCAACTTAAACATTGAACTTCGGAATCATTTTGTAAGGAGCTGGTGGTGTGGTCCATTAGGGAGAGCACAATACTTTGGAAGGAAATACATTGTTTTTATATATTACATGTGGGCTCCTATTGAAATTTTGATGGGTATTACTGAAATGGCTTAAAAAATACTGAAATGAGGGTTAAAAATTACTGGAGCTGACTTTTTCAGGTTGGCAGCTCTGTGGTTTATGAATTTTCACTTTTTAAAATAAAATGTCCTTTGTATTTTTGTTGTCTTGCTGTAGGCTTTATGGTTATTGCTGTTATCAGAACAACAGACACACAGGAATTGCGAACGTGAGAAATCGGCGACACACACTTTTCCGTCTTCTTTCAACCCATCATTCTTTTTAAATTGCTTTATCGAACAAATTATTATTCTCTTTAATACTATGAACTCTTATGCATCATATTTATTTAAAAGAAAATAGGGCAGTGAATTTAGGAAGGATCTTTTTGTGGTGATGGTATGGCTTTATTCTTTTTGCAGTAACTTTAGAAGAAATAATCTCTAGGTCGAGAGAGTCTTAAATTTGAATTAAGCATTAAATTATCTTTCTTTTGATGTATAATACATGTTATGTACATGTATGAGTGTGTATGTTGAAAAATTGATGTTTGTGGGACAATCTCAAATTATATTTGTGGAATCTGCCAACAGAATAATAAAAAACATATTATGCTAACAACAACAACATTTACATAAATGTAATTTTATTTTATACATAATAAACCAGGATGCACCAAGAACCAGGAAGTATCATGCACCAGGATGTATCACGCACCAGGAAGTATCATACACCAGGATGTATCACAAACACTTGAAACAGTGATCAAATATTAGCAGCATATTAAATTCTATGGCTGCCGTAGTTTTCCTTACAATCTAGATTCTAATTGTTATGCAAGTAAAGGCATTTAATTTAAGATTTTTTTGTCTTGACGGTTTCTAATTCACTTCCTTCACTTTTGCAGTTCCGTCTGAAAGCGAGATGATGATTGGCTCACTTATCAACTAGGAATCTAAAGAATACGAGCTTATAAATGCAGTTTTTTTCAATTTGCAACATTCACTATCAAATAGGTTCTCCTCGTTTTGAACTACTAAGGCATCATCATTCATGTTCATGTATGTATTATACTTTTTATCCCCCCACAATAAAGTCATCACTAAATACAGATAAACTTCTAAAAATTAGAGCTTTTGATTTGGATAAGAGATTCCCAGATTTTGAACATTAGTATCATCTATTATAGGATTTAAAGGAGGCGTGACATAATCACCAGGTAGGTACTGTGTTATTCTTGTGTATAGAGGAGTAATATGAGTCAATAAAAGTTGTTATTGCTAAGCAAAGTTAAGTTAGGGGAGAAGAGATTTACACATGATCTAAATTTGCTTGGAAAGCAATCATCATTAGCAATAACACCATCGTTCCAGATCGTCTTATTTTCTTTTTTTTTTTAAATTAGAAGAAAATCTCAAGCTTTAAAATCACTAAAAGATTTGAATACAATGAATCTTGCCCTCTATTTTGAGACTTTCTGTATTTGATCTCATCCAGAGTTCTGAAAACTTTTGAGATCTAGAGCTTTCTCAGCGTCTATATTTCATAGAAATCTAAACTTTCTGTCACTAGAACCAGCCCTCTTAAGAATATAATGTGACTTGGTATTTGGATTTTATTTGCAAAGAATAATAGGATTGGTGCCCTCTGACAGGTAGATGTGGTGACTGGATTTGGAACAGCAAAAGAAGTGTTCCTGCAGATTGCAGGGTGGGTCAGCTATCTACTCTACCATTAATACTCTTAAGAGCTCATAAAGAACTGAGGAAGAATCTACATCTAGATCTAAATCTCACATAACTTTTTTTACTAATTTTTTTTAAAAAGCTGATCATGCTCAAAGAAAGTCTAAAAAGCATGACTTAATCGTCTGCTGTTGTTATCGTTTTTTGTTTAACAGTTCAATCAAAGGAACCTCTGATGTAAGTTTTTTTTTTTTTTTTTTGAGTCCTTTCATCATAACACAATTTCAGAACTTGCTTTGATACTCTATTCTACTCATGTATCAGGCGACATAAACCAGGGTTTAATGATAGATACAAATTGAATCAACATCTTACAAGGAACAATTTTATTATCAAGTTAACCGACCAGTCATCATTTTTTAAATGATCAATAAGTTTAGTTCTGTGTAAATTCGCGAAAGATTTTAAAAATTCATATACAATGTTGGTCAATGTCCTAGCTGAAGCATACTGCACAATTAACATTTCTCCAATCTGCAGTTTTGTGTCACTAGACTAAAAAAATGCCAAATCAGAGACTTATGCCAAAATCTTAGAATCTTGGCACATGTATTTTTGAGCCTAGAGCTCTCAGATGCTGTCCATGTTAAAGAAATGCACCGATATAATGTTCTTCAAACATGAGTCAATTACATGGAAATTGTATCCAAAAGAGGAAAGATAGAAAGATCAGATTTTCCTAACTTCATAAAATCCAAAATGAATTGTGCAGTTATGTTAGCTCAATAGCAATTGATAATTGTTATTCCAAATAATATTTAATTGCTTTTTTTGGCTTCTTCCATGATTGAAAGGGCCAGCACTTCTGACACAAAAGCCTAGACTCAATTTAAAAGGCCAGGTGTATTCAAATTCAGTAGTACTAGATCTCTTCTCTCATTACCATCCCCAGATCGGCAAAATGTCTGACAGAACCGTTTGTCGTCAAAACTTCCAACTGTTGGCGATGATGCTATGGTTTGTCACATTTTCTACAGGCGCAAAGGGTAAGTCCATCTGGCAGGTGATCTTTTTTTGTGAACTGTTATTGATCAAAATTAGGCTGTGTGTGATTGTGGGCAGGAGCAGTGGGGGAATTTTCTTCAGTTTTCTCCAGTGCAAAAACACGAAGACGAGAAAAACAGTCGTTGAAGATAACAAAAATATGTTATTTATTGCAAGAGCTTTTTAAATTTTTTTTTTTTTTTTAATAAGGGTAGCTCCACCCTATAGTCGTAAAGCTATGTTCTACCCTTTATTTTTTAAAGCATCCTAAAGCAAAGGGCGTCGGTAACACCCATCTGTCGCGGGTTCGAGCCCCGCCACTAGCGCCCTGGTCTGACAGAGGGCCTGGAAGCCTGAGATCACCTTGTTTTGGACTGGCTATATACAAAAACCAAACCTAAAGCAAAGAAAGTTTGTTTCTTATCCTCCATTGATTTTCTTTTTTTAATTGTCATTCTTGTAATTCAATCACTTGTAAGGCATGAAAGTATTTCATTGTGAGCCTCTCATCAAGTTCACCTATTCTCTTCTTGTCTAAGAAAATGAAATCTCTGCCAATTTCATCATGACAAAAGATAGTTTGCTTGTTTTGGCCTCATTCGCATTTTCATTTATTTGACAAAACAATCATGGCTTCACAGAAACAAGCTACTAGACACAATCAAAGTAAATCAAAGTAAATGCTGTGCTTGAAGAATTATTTTTTACACAAAGATTGATGTTGCTAATCGTTAAGGCAAGGAAATCTTTCCTGAGTGAGGGACGGGATAGCTAACTGTAAGATATGACTATCTAGAGTGTCAATTTTGCTTTTTAATTGAGAAAAATTGCTTTCTTCGTATCATAGTTTGCAGACGCGCTTGATGTCTTTTTAAGATGAGGCATAGTATTTTGGAGGCTTTTGACTGGTTCCTGGACGATATATCTTTGTATATCTTGACCTTCAACTTTGAAGGAGACATCTCCGTCTAACTTGCCTTTCCTTATGATCAAAATTTGAGATTTCTTTTGCAGCTCATTGTGCTTCATTTTGTTCGATCATAACATAACCGAGCTAGCATTCTGCTGGTCTAGTTTCACTTGCAGCTGGGTATCTCAATGTTATCCATGCAAGCATCGAGCGGTGGCATGTAACATCCACCACCAAGGTCTGCTGATATAGCTTTCCCTTCTTTTGCTCTGAGGATAATTTTATTGCTGCCATACATGCAAGCATCGAGAGGCGGCATGTAACATCCACCACCATGGCCTGCTGATATAGCTTTCTCCTCTGCTGCTCTGAGGATAATTCTATTGCTGTCATAC
>BLXT01006199.1:3486871-3498354 GCA_019648995.1 Plakobranchus ocellatus | reverse complement strand
GGAGGTAAAATAGATTTGTTTCTATTCCAGAGCACTTGACAATTTAACCCAAGATTTACAAATGACAAGCCTGGAAAACAGGAATACAATTCATTGGAAAAGCATGTGTGTATTTCAAGTCTTTACATTTGTCAAGGTTAAAATTTTTAGATACATCGTGTAATCATTAGTCAACTTGAAAAATTATTGTAGAGTATTAACATCCCTTAAAGTCCAATGTGTGAACCTGCTTCCTATCAAGCCCGATTTAAGCAACAATGGACCATTAAATGAGTTTGATTTTTTTTTTGCACAGAAATATGTCTGAACTTAGTTATGCAATTCAGCTGATAGATAATGCAAACATTGATGTAAAAATTTTCAAGCCAAAATGCCATCTTTAAACAAAACTTGACATTCTTCTCTAACTATCTTCAAAATAAAAAATAACGTTTTATTGTTCAAATTAAATAATCACTTGAATTCTCCATTAGTAAAACTACAACCTGCTTAGGCAGAGTTGCAAATGTTGGAAAAATACACCCTTCCCCCCCAGGTTAACAATGATTTTTGTTTTGCTCTGTTTTATTGAGAACTAAAAGTAGATCTAGAACTTGCTGAAGATGTTTTGAACACAAACCTGACAGGTGTAGGTTGAGTGCTTTGTCCAGGGGCCAAGACTAAGTTGGCAATCACAGCAGGCTGAGAATGGGATGGAAGAGTGGAATGAAATTTTTCATTCATAAAGCAGAATCAGATCAGTTCAACTCATTCATAAGTTTGTTGTTTTTTTTCCTAACATTTACTATAGCTTTAGAAGGATTAAACGACTAATCTCAAAAAAAAAAAAAAAAAAACAACTCATCAACTTGGATGACTGATGGAGCAAAATAATCGGTTACATTATTAATTTAAGACAAGTGAAAAGTACAGGCACTTAGTTCTATCACTGCATCAAGATCTAATACTTTATTACCAATTGAAGTCATTAACAAAAAAAAAATTGGAATGCTTATATCATTTTCACCATACCTGCACCTGTGTAAGGTGTTGCTGCTGCTGCTGCTGATGCTGTTGCTGTTGTGGTTGTTGCTGTAGTTGTATCTGGGCTTGGGGAGAAGCTGGCTGTCCAACATTCTTTAATGTTGTCATAAAACCTGAGAATTAAAATCCATCAAAATAATTACCGCAAAGCAGTGTACATTTTTTTAGGTTTAAATACAATTTTGAGTTTATACTTTTACGTAAATCTTATTTTCTTACGTAAATTACATCTGGCTTTGATCACTAATAGTTAAGCGAGTGTGTAAATAGATTGTGTTCAACATCTATATGAGCTCCAGATAGAGTCTTGCTTAGTGTCGTGCATTGCGACATGTTTTTTATTACTGAAATAGACAATGATAGGTCTTATATCTTGATGCCCACTAGTGCTTCCCTAGCAACCTCTGCTGTCTGTGTTATTGTAAGATCTAAAGGAACATCATTCCTTATCATTGAAGGGAAATAGCCAGACAATAAGCTTAGAACTTTTACGTTTAAATAATTGAGAAGGGGTCCTAAAAATCATCACTAGTGGCGAACCAGTGGCTAGGCCTCCTAGAAATTTTTATCCCTGTTGGTGAACCAGTGTCTACGCCTCCTAGAAATTTTCATCATTACTGGTGAACCAGTGGCTAGGCCTTTTACAAATTTTCGTCACCACCGATTTACCAATGTTTGGGACTAAACTCATTATTGCAATCTTGACAGTTAAGTTCTTTCTCAAGTATTTTTGGCAAGTAGGAATCGGGGGTTCAGGCTGAGAGGGAGATGGTTAATCTGCTTCTTCAGGTGTCAAGCAAAAGATTAATATTTAAGATACAATTAATGCAACTACCTCCCCGATCTATTTGTATCTCTGTCTTTCTTTCTCTCTCTCTCTCTCTCTCTCTCTCTCTCTCTCTCTCTCTCTCTCTCTCTCTCTCTCTCTCTCTCTCACACACACACACATACAAAAGAAAATAAAACAAGGTGAGACAGATTAATTTACAAAACATTTTGAGTATTTAGCCTCATAATTTCTTGGAGAAAGGATTAAAAATTACTAATATGTAAAATGAAAAAAAAAGCAATTTAGAAGTTATGACAATGGCAGGATATAAAAGATCCCTGACAAAAATCGAAAGAGACATATGAGATTCCTCAGACATTTATGCAGAAAAAGAAATGAGACAGGACGTCTAACGTTATGTGAAAAGAATAGAACGAAATATTAAGGCAAACAAAAACTTTTGAGATAGCTACTAACAGCAAAGAGCTTTAAGTGTAGCAGTAAGCTGAGAACACAGAGATCTAGCACGATGAGGTGAGGCTGAAAAAAAGGGCACATCTCAACCACCCACCTTGTTGTGTTATTCCTGTAACTGGAGCAGTCAGCCTGCTTGGGTTGACCACTGTCACCCCGGCGTATTGACTCCCCTGGAGTACGATCGTTCCCAACGTGTTCCCGGCCAGCGCTGCTGGCTGCTGCTGGATGAGCTGTTGCTGCTGTAGATAGTGAATGGTGACAGGTGTATAGTAATATTAGTGATGTGAGGATGTTGATAATGATGATGATGGATGATCGTGGCTGCTGCTGCTGTAGATAGTGAATGTTGACAGGCATATAGTAATATAAGTGGTGTGAGGATGTTGATAATGATGATGGAGGATGATTGTGGCTGCTGGTGGATGACCTGTTGCTGCTGTAGATAGTGAATGGTATCAGACATAGTAATAGTAGTGGTGTGAGGATGTTGATAATGATGATGATGATGGATGATACTGGCTGATGGTGGATGAGATGCTGCTGCTGTAGATAGTGAATGATATCAGGCATATAGTAATATTAATGATGATAATGATGATGATGGAAGATAGTGGCTGCTGGTGGATGAGCTGTTGCTGCTGTAGATCGTGAATGATAACATGTATATAATAATAGTAGTGGTATGATGATGATAATGATGATGATGATGATGATGATAATGGATGACAGTGGCTGCTGCTTAATGAGCTGTTGCTGTTGTAGATATTGAACGGTAACACGTATATAGTAACAGTAGTGGTGTGAGAAGGAGGATGATGATGATGATGATGATGATGGATGACAGTGGCTATTGCTATATTTGCCACTGTGGTTGTAGACATTTTGAAAGACAGTGTATATAGCTATATTGGTATTGTCAGAATGTTGATAACAATGATGATGATGATGATGATGATGATGATGATGATGATGACCATAAGAAGAAAATGATGGTTATGATATTGTTGGGGGAAGATGACACTCTTAAATTCCCAAACCATACAGCAGAATTGCCTTTTTTTTTTTTTTGTTCAAATAGATCAATTTATTTTTCCTTATTCTTTTGTTTTCTTCACTTTGAGGTTGTTTGTTTGTTTTTTTTTTTGAGTTAAATCCCACACTTTTGTAATTGATAAGCAAAAATTGAAGCACAACTACACACCTGCTGCTGGGCCTGTGAGGCTCCGCCAGCACCCAGGACACTCCCAGTACTGGCGCTGACCAAAGATGAGGAGGGCGCGGGTTTTGAGGCAATGGGAACAGGTGTTGAGATGGGCTTGGTGGTGGTTGCAAACGTTAAGCTAACTGATTCGCAGTGGTCATAACCTGCAGCTGCTGCGCTGTTCACAACAATCTGGAGATACAGAGAAGATAGAGCCTGTCTGAGCCTGTCTTCAGTCAGATGTCGCAAAGAACACTTTTGACATGTACAAAGCACATCTTCAGTCAGATATCACAAGAACCACTTTTGAAAACAGTATTGACAAATACAAAGCACATCTCCAGTCAGATGTCACAAAGACCACTTTTGACAAATACAAAGCACATCTTCAGTCAGATGTCACAAAGACCACTTTTGACAAATAGAAAGCACATCTTCAGTCAGGTGTTATAAAAAAAAACTTCAAAGAAATACACTGGGGGGTCTCATAATTGAGTTTCATGGGAAAAGACAAGAAAAACTTTCAATTTAAAAGATTTTAATGAAGTCTTCTCTTTCTCTGTTCTTTAAAATCACCAGGATAAAGTTAGAGATAGAATTAGAATTTCATTTTAAAGAATTCCTTTTTGATGCAAGTCTCTTCTATGTGTTTGTTTCCTGACATGACCTCCGCCAGCTATTGATGGCAAGAGTAATTTTTTTTTTCCATTTCCTTCTCAAAATTACTACAAAATAAAAAGATTATAAAGCTGAAACAGCTGAAAGTGGGGAACGTATTCTAAATGTCCAACCTGGTATTGGCTTTGAATTGAGAGAAACTGATCTGATTCAGCTCTGATTTAGGAGCTCCAATTTCACAAAGCTAAAGAGAATAAAAACTCTCCACCACCAGCTGATCTCAGACATTTTGACCCCCAATGATCCCTGCAAATGTCAGTTTATGTTTATAACCTACTGCACCACAGAAGCTCTTGTGTTTCGGAGAAAATATAGCCTGATATCAGGGGGGAAAAAAATGACATGCATTGCTTACTGACGACTATAAAATATTGAGGTTTGTGGAGAGATGTGATTCCTAATGTTTTCAAGCAAGACCCTTGACGATGATGATGATAAATGCAAGGCCTGACCTGTGGCGCCGCCAGCAGCTGGACTGCGCCTGTGGTTGATGCCAGCTGGATGTAGGGGCCAGGTGAAGCTTGGATCTGCTGCTGTGGGTGCGGCTGCTGTAACTGAAGTTGATGCTGTGGCTGCTGCGCTTTTTGTTGCTGTTGCTGCTGCTGCTGAGGTTGGTTCTTTTGTGGGGAAAAATGAAAAAAAAAAAAAAATGGATTTAGAGAATATAAAGATGTTCTCTCCTTGATATATAACAAGGATAAAAAGCTGTATGCCATTTTTTTTTGTTGTATTTTTTATTTATATTGCCCCTTTTTTCTTATCTTTTGTGTACAAGCAGTATGGGATCATTCTAAAACAAAAAAGAGTAATTTTTTTTTCTTAATTTATTAGTCTTGGAAAATATAATGAACAACACGAATGAAGTAATAATGAACATGTGCATTTCGAAGACAAACGATGTGTTGAGGGATGCAAATACATGAATGCAGATCCAAAAAGACAAACACCCACCTGCTGACCCCTGACCTTTGTGGTGCGTGACATTTTGCCCATGACTGGACCATCTCCTGATCCTGCGGGGCCGAGGGTTGTCTGCGTGTTGCTGGACATCACAATCTCCTGGCGAGAATTCTGCGCCACTGTTATATTGTGGATTTTCATAGAACCCAGTCGCTCAGTCTGGGAAGAAAGAAGCCAGCACGAAACATTAAACCACATTTAGCCTTCAACAACTTGCAATGGTTTCTTGAACTCCTGCAGTTGAGCTCTTCCACTCTTCCACTAGTTTCTACAGGAATGTTGAAAGAGCCAAATAGTTTACCTCATAGAGTGCATGTCAATCACCACATCATTTTCAGCTTAAGTGAAAACTCTAATTTAATCTAAACTGGCTTGACCATCTACTTTGACCACGTAGCTGCAAAATTGCCACCCTAATGGCTATAACTTTGCTTTTAGATTATGTGCCTGTCTGTGAATTAAATTGCTGTCTCTGTATCACCTGCTTAGCTGTCAACCTATCTAGATGAAAATCATAAGGGAAAAAAAAAAAAAAAAAGAATGATTATGTTACAAAATGTGATGTCAATAATGAGGAGATTACATGTTACCCTTTTACTTTTTTATTGTTTTGGGCCATAATCAAAATTTAACTCAAACACATGAGGTCTACAGCAACGATGAGCTTTACCAAACATTTACAACTGAAATGCTTACATTGAATTAAAGTTGATCTCAAAACAGCCAGAGCAACCTCAGAGCTTATCTATAAATTTTTGCAAATCTTTTTGTGGAAAAAAATGATGATGTCTTATGTCATTCACATATGACATAGCCTCTTAACACTCCAAACAGAGGAAAAATCTCACATAAACAAGGGAAGAAAAAGTTTTGATTGGCCTGTGTGCTACTGGCTACTAGATAGCTGTCCCTATAAAGATCCAGCTTTTCAAAGGATTCATCCTTGCTTGCCTTTAAGAGTGTTTTACAAAATAGTTCACTTCAATGAATGTATTCACTCTGTGAGAAGGAAGTAGTATTATAGTATAAGCCATGGCCTGGCAGTTTTGAAATGGGTAACCGATTATGCCCAGGATCGTACTTTTCAGGACTCTGGGCTAAGATATACACGCATTTTCAGTTGTTTAACACAATGCAATCCTCGAAACCTTGTTTCTTGCCAGTATTTCATGCAACATCAAACTCATTACAACCGATCATAAAGTTTTTTTTTTGTCAGTCTCACCTAAATATTCTTCTCTTTAACTTTTCAAATTAAAATTGTCTCATATTTTGTCTCCCATGTCATGAATTATAAAACAGTTTATTATAAAAATCAGAATGATCTCATCTGCCTTTAATCTTTACGGCTTCAGAGGTTTAAAATAAAGCTTGCTGTGATATCTTTACCGTTTGGTGTGTAGGGAACCGTGATGAAGAAGAGTGCCGTCCAACTGGCGCAATTTCACTGCTACTACTATCGGGCTTGTCTTCACTGCGGGATGTCTTTAAACCAGACCTTTGACCTTTGCCAGAAGAGGACGACCTCTGACCTCCAGCTCCTTCGACACTGCCTACAGACATCATACGCTGCACTTTTGGCTTTGGCTAAAATAAATTTTTTGAGGGAAAATAAAAATCACTCCTTTGGTGAAGATAAGAAATGACAAACATTGTTTAGACTTCCAAGAACATTTCTATACATACAGAAATGGATCACTTATGTTATTAAGAATCTTAATTTACTTTCATCTATAGACTTCTAAGAACATTACTATACACACAGAAATGGATCATTTATGTTATTAAGAATCTTGATTTACTTTCATCAGACTCTTTTTTTGTCACTAAGCATGCCAGGAAATGCAATTAAAAAAATAATAAACCCGTTCTTTGCGACCCTTAACCTTCAGACCACCTAGGAGTTCTAACCAGAATTTCTAGGGAATAAAATTTCAAAGGAATGCACATTCCTTTCGTGTAACTCTAGTGATCTTTTCATAATAGTCTAGTTCTTTTTTAAAAAAAAAAAAATAAAAAAAGTATTGAAAAAAAGTATAGATCTGAGTCATTTCTTTCTAACATCTTCCACATCAAAATTATTTTGAAACTTAAAATACAAAAAAAAAAAAAATTTTTTTTAAAAATCTAAACATGTTTTTGTTAGATATCATAGGTAAAGAGCTCAATAGGATTAAATGCTGGGACAAAGTTTATCGCAAAGCAATATAGAAATTTGTGTAGCAGTCCCACAAAGTGAGTCAAGCTGCAGCTCTGCATGGCTGATTGTACATAAAAATCATTCTTTACAGGGGGGAAAATTACTCATTTCTGTATGTTGGACATTTCTATAGATATGCCATACATTTTCTACACAAGAGTTGGAAGGTTTTACTTCTTTGTTTTAAACTTTTTATTTTATATTATTTGGTAGGAATGCTAAACAAAATATAATAATGATAATAATAATAATAATAATAATGATAATAATACTTACAATGATAACAACAACAAAAGTAGTAGAAGGAATAATAAGAATAAGAATAGTTTCCCTGCAATCTCATTGGTGCAATTTCACTAAATACCAATCCAGTGCTAGATCAGGTGATGTACTGGATATCCTTCTGCTTTACCTGATAGACTTCCCCTCTCTGCTGCCGAGGCCCGGTGACATCACCCACACTGGAGGGACGAGGCTGATCCAGGGCATCTTTCATGGCAGCCTGAAGGGAAGGGAGACTGCCATGGGTCCCATCATGGTGATGAAGTATCTGCCTTGACAGCACTGTCTCTGATACAGCATCATCCTCATCCTCAGCTCCAGTGAATGTGTAGATGCTGCTGCTACTGTTGTTGTTGCCGTTAGCGGTGGAGCTGGCAGTAACGTTGTTGTTGTTGTGGTTGCCCGAGCTGATGGGTTTCGGATACTGTGGCTCTGCTGCTGTAATCTTTAATAAAGAGACATTTTGTTAACGTTTCACAATCAGCTGCTCAATGATCTCATGATAAAACTCACATGGCTTACAAGATAGAAAAACAAGTAAACAAAAAAAAAATGCAAAAGCTCATACAGTAATTTAAGTATGAAAAAGGAAGAAATTTGACTTTGATGCTAAAATTAATGAGATCCTCAGCAAAAAACAGCTGAATATCATGGCTTTATGACTGTTTTCTTATCACATCAAGTTTGTAGTATCGACTGACTATTAAAACGTATAGACTTTAAAGATTGGGCTTTTTGGGCAAAACTCAGGGAAACGTGCTGCTCCGGGAAAAAACTGATCCTTTGTTCTCTCAACCTGTGCGTGGCGGACAAGAGCCTCTCCTCTCACAAACATCAAGAACTTCCTAAGGCAAATTAAACATGAAGAAATACACTTCACAAATCTAACTTTTTTTACCAGACTGCAAGCCAGTGCTAGAGGAGTGTGCCACGAATTATTACTCTTACCCTGTTCATCACTGGTGAGAACCTCTGCTGCGGGAAAGCTTTGTTCTCTATCATGCCATCTTCCTCCACATCACTCTCTGTGGCCGAGTCTGACACCTGCTCCTGGCAATTGAGATCAATGCCGTCTGTTTCCCTTGATGGCAGAGGTGGTGGAGCATCACCTGAAGATGTCCATCAGATGGATGGATAGATATTTAGAGATTGCATAATTTGCAATTTTCATTCAAAGAAGTGACATTGTTGTCTATGTTCCTTGTCAAACTGTCAACATGTTCACTCATGCCAGGCAAGAGAGTAAGGCTTTAGATGGGAGCCCAACCTTCTCACCAACCATTAGAAGCAGGGATAGATTCAATGGCTTAGGTTTAAGAAAAGATTAATGGTAATAGCAGACCATGATATGATGAGTTTGAGTTTTTTTTTTGTATATAGCCAGTCCACAACAAGGTGATCTCAGGCTTTCAGGCCCTTCGTCAGGCTAGGGCGCTGGTAGCGGGGCTCGAACCCGCGACAGAAGGGTCCCTGCAGATCTCAGGGCGGACTCGCAAGCCACTGTGCTACCGACGCCCCCCCATGATATGATGATGGTGGGGCATGTTGATGATGAAGATGATAAGAATATTGGTTGTTGTAGTGGTGGTTTCTGTAATGGTTATGATTTTGGATGTCACCTTGATGATGGTAGTGACAGCAGTGGGTCTGATGGTGGTGCTCATTTCGTCGATGATGATATTTTTTATGTTTGCAGTTTTGAAAAATAAGATTTGAAATAGTTGTAGAAGAAAACATTGGCAGTTTCTCAAAATCAACAGGTGTGTATGAAAGTTGTTCGACAAATATAGAGAGAGACACACATAAACAGACAGCTAGACATCAGAAAAAGATACAGCAACAACGTCTTCCTTCCTTCCTTCTTTCTTTACCTTCCTCACATATGACCATTTTAGAATCCTCATCATCACTGTCATCGTCATCCTCAGTTTTACGTCGCACCCGAGGAGATGTTGGCCCAGACTTGACTAGCAGCTGCTGCGGCTGTTGGGACGATGGGGGCAGAGGTGCTGATGATTCTTGGATCGATGAGGCGGGTGAGGCGGTTGCTACAGGTGTTGGATTCTGTGGTTTGTTTGGGAGTTTCAAGGCAGTTGAACCCTGATAAGAAAAAAAGTGTAAAAACAGGTAACATGCAGATTTATAAAATAAAATTTGCACAGCCTCACAACAGCACAAAATAAAAAAAAAAAGTTTGCATTTAACATGGATCTGTAGATGGTAAAGTGGCACAATGAGAGAAATTTAGTAGATATTAAATATTTCACATTGACTCTTTCACAGAAAGGGTTTGGATAAAAAATCAAAAACAATATAATATAAACAATCTCTCTATATCTGTTATCATTTTGAAAAAAAAAAACATAAATAAATGAATAACAGCCTCATGAGTGAAACTAACACTAGTCTTATTGCTTCAATCTTTTTTCAAAGTTCTACCTTTTTTTCAAATTTTACCTCCTCCTCCCCCTCCTCCACCTCCTCCATACTCCATCCTCCATCCTCCCTCTTCTCCTCCTCCTCCTCCTCCTCCAGATTTTCCCGTGGTGCCACATAGCAATAGATGCAAGTGGGTAGTTTGAAATATTTTATACTTAAATGCTGTAATATTTTGGTGCTTCTGACATCTGACATCTGCAAGAAATATTGGCCAAAGTGTATTAAATCCAAGAATTTAGTCATTTAGGCCCAATGCCTCCTTTCTTTTTTTGTTCCATGATACTGCGGAAATATAAAATATTACAAAACGCCCAAAAAAAATTTTTTTTTTCACTTATTAACATGGAATGCATGAGTAAAAACAAAAAAAAAAAAAAAAGCTTATTTAAACACTTTTACTTTGGCCCAGAATTAACTAATTTGAGTCGATCGATTCTTTCAAAGTTCAGAGAACACAATTTCCAGGTTGTATCAATGTTCAAATGACAACTTATAACTAATCTAGACTTGTCCTGAGCGAAACATGCAAAGGCAAAATCTAGCATCTTTCTTTTTCCTCTCCTTACCGTTGGTACAAATGGCACAAATGCACTGTTGGCCTCATCATCTCTCGTTATGGCTGACAAACTGTGAGGTCTTTGTCTCCTCAGAAGAGCAGGTGTGAACGTGCTGCTGCTAGCACTGTCACCTCCTAGAGTGGTTGGAAAAAACTGGCCGCTGGTTGCCTTAAGCCTGTTGCTGATAGGGGTGGGGGCTGTTGGGTCCGCGATACTCATGCTTCTATCTGTAGGAGTCAACGGTTCACTTGTGGAGCTGAGGAAAGTTGAAATATGTTTTGCTAGAGATAAGGTGAAGATTTGTGAAAACATGAACAACCATGAATCTGGGAGCCTGTCCACAACAGGTGATGTCAGGCTTCCAGGCCCTCTGCCAGGTCAGGGTGACAATGGCAGGGCTCCAGCCCATGACAGAATGGTCCCTGCAAATCTCAGGGCCGAGAATCTGGGAAAATGGGAGGAACGGAAGATTGAGGAAGGCAGAAGGCAAAGGAAGAGTGAGGCTTAGAGAGAGAGAGAGAGATAGGCATAAAGAGGAAGAAGGAGGGAGGGAAAGAGGGAGAGAGAGACAGAGAGAAAGAATAAGTGGAGGGAAAGGTTTCTTTTTTTATGCCAAAGGCTATGAAAATTTAATCCCTCATTTTGTGAGACCATTTGTTGCTAATTTTATTATTGCAAATCCCAGAGCCAAATGTGGGGATGCTCAGTTTTTTTTTTTTATTTGTGTGTGGGTTTTTTTTTGTTTTGTTTTGTTTTTTTGTTTTTTTTAAATATAAGGATGGATGTTTGGCTGAGGAACTGACAAAAGCTGTGAACATTTACTCATCCTGTCTGCTCAGTGCTGCCTGTAGAGCTGAGCCTCTATCTGATACGTTTTGCTGAAGAACTGACAAAAGC
>BLXT01006199.1:3448841-3459207 GCA_019648995.1 Plakobranchus ocellatus | reverse complement strand
CCCCCCCCCCCCCCAGGGTTTCCATTATTTAAAGTCAGTCATGCAGATCTCAAACCCTACTAACTTTGTGGGAATGCCACACATACACAGCCCATTCACTATTGCACGATCTCAAGCTTTCCAGCCCTCATCTTACCAGACCATTGAAATGAGTCTTCTTTGCCCATGATGGGCTTTATGTTTTCTTTTCATTTTATCAGAAATTATTCACATTTTTAAGACCTCGTATGATCTGCACGATAAGTAACAAACTACAGACATAGATTCCAACTTGTAAGCTTTACAATCCTTGGCTTTGTTCAAACAGTTTTACATGAACAATTTGTCTTTTTTTTTATCTTTTCTGTTTCCAAAAACAAAACAAAAAAAAGGGCAGACTAATCTCATATAAAAAAGGTTGGAAATGTTAAATTGTACATTAATCTACATTTTCACAAATATGAACAACTTTTAATGATACAGATTTAGTGATAATGAAAGGTGGATGTTTTTTACATCCAAAAATTTTCCAACTTTACTTGCAACCTTTAAACCCCTTTGAACTTTGGCAGCCAAGTGCAAGCTATCTCTCCAGCTTCTTGCCAATTTTAAATTAAAAAAAAATTTTTCTGGTTTTATAATATAAAGTTTTCCATGTGGCAGCCACGCAGATCATTTGATTTCCAACTCCAAAACACTCTCTTCTATCTGCTTAGCAATGCATACATTCTAGTTTCATTTCTTAAAACACTTAGCATTAAAACTTTCCAACATGAAAAGGACAGATAAGTTTCATCCAACACAGCCTAAGGTTAACCCTCTCTAACAATGTAAACACAATAACCCTATTGAATTAAACTTTCTGATGTACAAAAGCAAGTCTCTTGTCATCCAGACTGGATTACCTGCTGGCCAACATCCTTTCCCTGTCGTAGTCCGAGGGCAGCCGACCACCGTCCGCCCCTGCCCACTCAATATGGCCCTCCTTCAGAGCACCCTGGCGGCACCCGGGAAATGTTGGAGCGCTGCGCATCACCTTGCCTTTCAGTGACAAATGACGTGAACAGAACCCTCGCCTCTGAGACTCTTTTGTACACCTTAGGTTTGATGATAAAGTCAATAGTATTAAAAAAAGGACGTTACAAACTTCATTTACCTACCTTATGAAATAATCAAAATTATGACAAGTTTTATCCATATTTTGCTTAAACTTGAATTAAGAGGCAGAAAAATAATGCTGACAAAAAAAATGTCTACTAACTCTAGAATCAATAAACACTGATGCAATTTAAGAAAATGTTACACGGAAAGAAAATAGTCCTGAATAAAAAAAAAGTCACCGAAAAGATTTTGATTTCTAGAAAGAAACATCGCCATCTGCTATCGATAAGAGGAATACTTATATCTATAATACATTATTCCCTTGGTTGATTGCCTTTAATCTATAGAAAAGCTCTTTGTAAAAATTTCTAAATATTTTTTAAGTTTAGAGAAAAATAAAAAAGAAAATAACAAGCTTCAAAACTTACCCTTCTTTAGAACAGAGCCTCCTCCATTGTTTCCCGTTAAACTTCTTGCGAACTCCATTTGTTGCACTGACAACATCACCTTTCTTGAATTTTCCATTTAGTGGAGAGCGAGGCGTGCTGGAGCGCGAGCTTTCTGTTGACTGAGCACTTCTTGAACGATCTGGATCTCGCTTCCCTCCACTCCCACCCCCTCCTCCACGAGACGGTGGCTTACTTCGCCGGCCTCCAGCTTGTGATCTTGAGCCAGACCCTGGAGTCGCACTACCTGACCTTGGAGTGCAGGTACCAGAGGAGTCAAAGCTCATGGAGTCCTGAAGCATATCATCATCTGAGGTGTCACCACGCTCAAGAGAGCCAGCGCTAGAGGAGACAGGTCGCTCCAGGCGGTACATTCCTGCCATGCTGCCAGTAAATCCTTGCGTTGCCATTCCTCCTATGCTCTGGTGATGGGTGGGCGTGTGAATTCCACCTGCTACATTTCCCAGCCCAATAGGACTTGCTCTAGGAGGAACTTGTCCAAGGGGGGAGAAGCAATGATCAGAGGATGATGAAGATCCTGTGGGCGGTCCTGTCACAATTGAGGAAACGGCTGTTGAGGATGCCACACCTCTTGTTTCTGCAGATTCTCCAGTGCTTCCTACAACAACTCCCATGCCAGCTAACCCTCCCCCTTCTCCCCCTCCTCCTCCTCCTGCACCAGCTAAAGATGCTTCCTCCATATCCTCCCACCATGGAGGCTGTAACAAGCGAAGGTGAACACGCTTGGCTATAATTTCCTCCCCCTGTGTCACTCCAGATACAGGTTTAAGGGCTACCTGGAAGGCCAAGGGGTTTCTTTTCACCTCAACAATTTCTCCTTCATGAAAAATATTTCTCTCTTGACTAACGCGGACGCACACATTTCTTCCTGGTGTCAAAGTAGCCACTTGAGGATTGTTATCTCCTACCAGTCCAGATGCTTGCGGGTCAAAAACATTGGAAAAGGTTGTCTTAAATTTGTCTGCTTCAAACTCTACTTCCACATCACTGCTGGCTGGACCATGCACACCCTTAACAACAGCAACCTCATACACTCCTTTACGCTTAGCCAGGACTCTTTGGTTCTTCCATTCACTTAAGTCTAAGAGAGGACGTTTTGCAAGAGGCGGTCCAATGCTTGTACTGCTTGTACCTGTGGCACGAGGTGCCCCTCCCAACATTATTCCCCTAGCGTACATTGACACCGGTGTGGAACCTACTGATGGAGAATGGGGCAGATGCTGCTGCTGGTGATTACCCTGATGAACATCATGTCCTCCGTCTTCCACCTCAGTTGCTCGACGCTTTTTCAAAGGAACAGAAATGGGTTTTCTCTCCAACTCAGCATATGAACCTGTTGGGGTTGAGACCGAAGAGGCTGATGGTGGGCTGCAAATATCCATGGGAGAATGATGAGAGCTTTGCTGGTTGATGTGTGGAGGTGAGAAGTTGAAAGATCTGCTTCCTACACCACTTCCTCTATTATCACCTTCCTTGCTACCTTGATAGGCTGATGTAGGAATAGAGGGGGTCGATGAGGTTGAGGACATGCTACTCCCCGAGGCCACAGCAGAAGAAACCATCTGACTCACACTCAGTGGAGGTTTTTGCCTCAGTCCACCATGCAGTTGTTGGCTCAAAATCGATGTTCCTCCAACTCCACCAGGAGCTGAAGGAGGCAAAAAGTTTGCAGTCATGTTGTGATCAGATGACAGTAAAGGATGGCGGTCAGGTCGGTTAAAACTGGTGGAAGTTGTGGGGGATGGTGGAGGCCTAACTAGTAATGATGGTGGTGGCGGTGGGTTATCCACTTTTTCCCTTTTGATCTCCCTCAATGCAGTAGAGACTGTGACAGGACAGCCAACACTGGAAACCACCCCTACCTGATAGCCAGATAGTTTGACCACGCCCATCTGGGAATATCCTGACTGTGGCTGGATCACATGACTAACAACTGATGCTGGGACTCCGATCACATCAGCACCACTCTCTGATTTTAAAGATGAGCTTGCATTCGGATTAGTGGATGAGACAGGGACAGGTTTAAAGTATGCGTTGCTTGACTGTTGCTTCATGGTTAATCCAAGGGTATTACCTACACCAGATGTAGCAGTCACAAAGCTGCTACTGTTCCTACTCTGAATTCCTGTTGATGTGGTAAACAAAGAGGTGCCAGAAGTAGTTACTGTTGGAAAGCTAGCAGTAGAAGACACAGAATTGGTCAATTTGTTTCCCATGGGAAAAGATGCTTTTGGCTTTGACAGTGTTTTCAGAGCCCTTGCTTGCACTGGTGATGGCTGCGACTGGAAAGATGATGTTGGAGTGCCTGCCAGCAAGGCTGTAGAAAGTTTTGATTCGGACGTGATTTTTGTAGCAGCCGAAGACAACACAGTAGAACTAGGAACAGAAGCTGGGAAACTGTCTTCAGTTGTTGCTGCTTTTGGAGGCTGTATAGTTTGAGATAAGGGCGAGGAAGATGAAAACCCTGTCGAGCCTGTGGATGCCTCAGAAGCACCCTGAGCTGATGAGCTGTCCTTCCTACCACCAGCTCCTTCTGCCAACCGTTTTGTTTGTCTGCCTGCACTACCCCTGACAGATCCTGAGCGTGCGCCAGGCGCTGACAAACTGGGTTTTCCCAAACCCCTGCCCACACGCTTACTATCTGCTGAGTCAGTCAAGGAGTTCTCACTGACTTGACTGGTTGTTAAGTCTACATTTTGATCCTCTACACTTTTGGAATTATTCTGACTTGGAGAGTCTATTTTGGAAGTGTTTCCTCTCCCACGATATGCATTTCCGGATTTCGATCCAGGAACGACCTCATGCTGAGAGCTGTCTGAAGCAGAAGAAGTTTGGGAGGACGGAGAATTCTGGGCTGATGTATTGTCTCCTTTTCTACGCAGCTTGGCAGACCGTGATGGTGGTGTGGCAGGTGATGATGACAGAGATGTTTCCACAGATGTAGGTGCTGCTGTAGAAGAAGGTGTGGAAGTGGCTGCTGTGCTGCCGTTGGTAACTTTTTTCCTTCCCTCACTACGACGCTTCATAGTCAAATCTGTGCTCAGGAAAAAATTATGAATAAACGATTGAGCCTTAATTTTTTATAACTTTTACTCATCCATGAGGCAAAAAAAAACTGGTACTACTTCTCTTTGGCACAGTAAGGCTTGCCTTACTTTTTTTTTTTAAAGAAAACCTGGACAAGAGCTTCGACAAATGCTTTTGAGTATCTCCAACACCCATAAGAGGTGAATATGCAACACTGCCTTTTATTAGTTAAATGAAAAGAACAAAGAACAAACATCCATCCAAGAGCAAAGTTAAATCTCATATAAAATTAAAAAAAAAAAAAACTGCATTTATAAGGGACCCACCTTTCACCACAAAATTAAACCATGAATAAAGAAACCAAATTAAATTAAATCACACTTTGATCCACATTCCTTAAGACACTGCTCGAAAAAATTGAGATCCCAAAAAAACAAAATTATAGTGCAAATGCCTTTAAACTTTGATGGTCTATGATCTTGTTTATCGACAGAATTTTTTTAAAACTAACTTTGTTATGCTTCTCAATAAAAGTAATAAAATTTTGAATTTTTTTCCCCAGAAAAAAAGCTGTACATTTTGACAATTTGACTCTCAAGAACTGTTTTAAAGAATGTAAAATTCGATTGTTCCTGAAGCTACATTCTAATCAGCTGTTCTTTTACACTCCCTTTGATTATCAACCCATTGATAGATTGGTCCAATATCCAATTTGCTCTCTTTATCAATGTAAATATCATTATTATCACAATCAGGCATTTTAAAATATGGTCAAGATAATCTTCATTGTTATTTATAAAGGACAAAAGACTACTTTTGATGCACATAGACTGTGAAAAAAAACCTGTCAAAGTTTTTTTCAAAGTCAAGAAATTATAAATTTGATTATAAAAAGACTTACAATAATGTTTACTTTTCAGCAAACCATAATGCTTCACCATATATCTTAGTTGGATAATTGGCATGAGAATTTAATGTGACTCTAAACTATCGCTTGTAATGGTGAACAAAGTTTCAGCTGTAATGCTAAAATGAATTTTGTTATTTTGGGCAAAATAAAGTCACTGTGCTATGAACAAAATTTTCATGCAAAATGAATCCCTAAATTAGCTTACCAGATATAGCTAAAAAATAAGGCAGGGAAGACAGGAACTGCTTAAAAGCAATTAATTGCTGAGCATATTTTAAACCTCTCACGATTGTGATATCTATGATTATAGGGTACTGCTTTAAGACACAATTGCAAATGTTTTATCACTATCTCCCATGCTTTAAGACACAACTTCAAATGTTTTATCACAATCTCCCATGTTTTAAGACACAACTTCAAATGTTTTATAACGATCTCGCATCAACACCAGTACCACGAAGTGCTCCTCATTCTTTTAATTCTACCTTCTAGTTGCATTAATAAAATAAATTCAGAGCACACAAGTTGAGTTTATTCCATACCCAATGAGCACCACCATCTTGGGGAATAATTGGCCACCATGGACATTCTAGATCTGGAAACCCTGAGAGGCATTATATACAGATATTTTGGAAAATGTCAAGATCATTGACAGAGTGACATTATTTTAAGAATACGATTTTTCAATTTAGTAATGATGTAGTAATCACTTCATTAGGACCTTGCTGTACCTATAATGCGCTTGCACAGGTATGGGCAATGCCATGATTTTATTTCAGAACTCACATGTTCATGTGAATGAATGAAACAGGTGTGTGCAAGTATGCACAGCATGGAACTTGGGAGAAATGTTTGATGCTTTGTGATTTAATAAACCATCACCTTGTTTCTTTTTTTAAACCGCTTCAGCACACCAATACAAATTTTCACGAAATAAAAAGATGTGAGAGAAATGCCACAGAGTAAGCTAGCCAATAAAGATAAATTTTTACTTAAGGTCACAATAACGCCAACTTTCTGACGGAATGAAGGCATGGTACACTGGGTTAAACCCCTTCACCAACTAAGAAGAGAGTAAAAACAGCTCAAGTGAAATATCTTGTGAATCGTTTTTTTGTTTGTTGTTTTTTTTTCGCCAGATGGGAATGCCAAATTCAACCTTAGCACAGCCAAAAACTTTTTATTATTAAACCCAAAAGCCAGTAATGATCTTAACTAAAATGATATCCCAAGAGATATCAATATCTTTAACAATTTTCATTTGCGACTGTTTAAATTTCATGCAATGGATTTCACATTGACAACAGACATAAATGGTCATTTATCAGGAAATTTCCTGTGAAAGATTTCTGACGGCACATAAAAAACAATATTCTATATTACTATAGCCATGAAGGTGATTTTAATCTCCTGTGCTGTAGGGAATTTCAAAATTTACCCAAAAAATTATTAATTTGGTAACAAAAATAATTTTAGTGAAAAAAAAAGCAAAAAACTCACAGCCCTATTATCAAATCGTTGCAACTTTTGAACTTTCAAAGAAAGTGTATCTTTTTTCACATAATTTATGACAAGTTGGATAGCGTCTTAAGCCCATTAAGTTTAACATATTATTCCTTTGTGGTGTATATTATGATGTTTTGCCTTTCTCTGGCGGTGTTATGCTGCATCTATCGACAAACCTAACACTTTAATTGGGGCGTCGGTGGCACAGTGGCTAGTGAGTACACTCTGAGATCTGCATGGACCCTTTTGTCGCGGGTTCCAGCCGCGCCATCTGTGTCCTGGCCTGACACAGGGCCTGGAAGCCTGAGATCACCTTGTTGTGGACTGGCTATACAAAAACCAAACCAACTCTTTTATTCTTTTGTCTCTTCAGTGCAAAAAAAGGGGGCTTAAAGGGGCCAGGTTCAAACGGTTAGGGCCCAATGATAATAATATCGTTCTTGTACCAAATATCCTGATTATGCTCTGGAGAGATTTCAATGAAGAATAAGTAGGGCCTACACAAAAAGATCTTCCTTAAGATTCTGAGCTTAACCTTTATTCCATATGTAGCTTACAGTTGGACAAATCATATTAGTCTACATCTAAATCTAATTCTGGGATTAATATAAATTCGATTGTCCTTGCCGTATTGAGGTATGGAATGATAATAAAGATAACTAAATCTAGATCTAGATCTAGACATCAATCAAGATCCAACATCTAGATCTAGCAAGTTCTATTTGTATTGTTTTTGGGTGTTGTCTTTAGATCTTTTGAAACCTTAAGAAAGATCATCGAGGTTGCTTTGTCGAATTGATTGACAAATCATGAGTAAAGCCGACAAGGAAATCATGGGCATTGACGATGGCTGATTGCACCGTCAACCAGCAGAGCCTGGGTCAGGCTCGAAACGTGAAAGCACAGAGCCATGATACTAAAAATAGATTTTACTAGCGCTGAAAGAAGTCACAACTTATGGTAGGCAACATAATCCGTTGACCAATTTAAATGGTATCATACACACACAGTTTGGCTGTAATAGAAAAAAAGGATGCAAGTGAGGAATAAATATGTGGCATTTCAGAATTTCACAAAATAATTACCCAAGTGCGAGTCACATTTCCAAACTGTACTAGTTGCTGTCCTCTGAGGACACGTTACGGCTTCCTTGGAATCCGGTGCATCTAAAAAAAGTGAATGAGCATTAGGTAGAAAGAATCGAGCTCTTCTCATTGGCTGGTCGGTGTACAAGCCCGACCTTGCGGCCACTTGTTTCGCGACACCATTGGTTATGAGTTTGAGCCGATTCACATATGATTTTTTTCTCATGTCAGTTAACCTATCGCAAACAAAAGTAGTCACGAGGTGTGAAGATATTACTGCGGGTTTAGGACATATTTTTGTACATATAGTTAACAAACAATTCTTCCCATCATTTCATACCCTAATAGTAAAAAACTCTTTGATATTATCCTGTAATTATTGCATAATAGTTTAGTCTTCACATAGGAATATCTGTCTATATTACTGCGCATTCACCACCAATGAACTAGCGTAAAAAACTGGGTTACACACACTACCCTGTTCCTGCGTACGTGTGTGTGTGAAGACAGTTACTATATTTCTTTACTATGAGTGGCCGTAATGCTCGTTCAGGGGCCTGCTGAGCTGTGTACTACGGTAATCACAACTTTACAGCACAAGAGGTAGCGGTGTTGCACGTTCCAGTTCGTCATTCCAACATCCTGTTCTGTTAGGCTTCATACATCTCATCTTTATTTCTTTCAGCAGCAATTTTTTTTTTACTTTAGTTGTAGAAACAAATCACCTCTAAGCTTTATACCTGTTATTGCCTGAAGTATATTTCAAAATAGCCACAAACTTACGTTTCTATTAAAAAAAAAACAAAAACAAAACCAGTATTGCTTTTATCCTCATTTTGCCTTCATCCTTTATGTATTGTAAAGAAGAAATAAAGTAATAATTTGTAGTGTAAAACAAAGAGCAGACGTTTTTTCCCCTAATTACGTATGTTATCTGTCCACACACTGCTTTTACTGACGTCATAAAATCTCCGTATATTATTGTACACTGGAAATTGGTGTACATTATTGTTCCCTGTAGTTAAGTTTAAATTCGTGGCTAGAGGTATACACGTAACGCTTGAGATTTTTTTTTTTTTTGGCGTGTAAATAGTAAATATGAGTGTGTAGCCGCAGAAAAACTTGCAAGGGGTACGTGTTCTTTGCATAGAGCATTTTTTGTTGCTATTTTAATGAACGTGCATCATAAAAAGATTTTGTGCATTTCATCTTTATAACTCAATTTATGCTTGTTTGTCAATTTGGAGACAATTTTAGAGCACCTATATAAATGTATTTATAATTCATTATACATTACACTATGCCTATGACATAATTGGTATTACTTTAAATACGATGCTAAGTTTTGCATTTCCTCTTTTTCCTTTTTTTCTCAATTGTAAAAAGCGAATTCCATGCTTGGTCCAAATGTCGGGGAACAAGGCATAGGATCCTGAATCTTCTTGACTTCGGCTTTTAACAGACCTAGCTGCTTATTTAGGCCAGGTCGGGTTTTTTCTCTTTAGTTTTAATTATAGCCATACTAAAATATATTCAAGAAAGTCGCAGGTTTGCCTGATTTGAGATGAATTAAGTTGCTTTCATGGTTGTATCCTATATTTTTGTATATTTTTAAAATATTATTTATCATGGAAAGCTCAATAAATATGACATTTGAAAATAATTTGTGAAAATACTGCTTGGCTCTAGAGACATGACAATGACTTTGTTTTTTTTTTTATTAAACATTCCTTTATATAATTAGATCAATTCAATATTTAACTGAAAGTAGCTGTGGCCCCCATTTTCGATGTAAAAAATTCATATTTCTTTAAAAAAAAAAAAAATTAAATTAAAGAAAAAAAAATAATAATAATGATAACAATAATGATAATAATAATAATAATAATAATAATAATAATAATAATAATAATAAAAATAATATTAATAATGATAATGATAATAATAATAATAATAATAATAATAATCATAATAATAATAATAATAATAATAATAATAATAATAATAATAATAATAATAATAATAGTAATAATAATAATAATAATAGTAATAGTAATAGTGATAGTCATAATAGTCAATAATAATAATAATAATAATAATAGTAATAATAATAATAATAATAATAATAATAATAATAATAATAGTAATAATAATAATAATNATAATAATAATAATAATAATAATAATAATAATAATAATAATAATAATAATAATAATAATAATAGTAATAGTAATAGTAATAGTCATAGAAATAATAGTCATAGTAATAATAGTAATAATATCGATGGGAG
>BLXT01006199.1:3364561-3383137 GCA_019648995.1 Plakobranchus ocellatus | reverse complement strand
CCCCCCCCCCCCCCCGCAAAAAAAAAAAAAAATACTAAATACTAAAGGAATTTTCATTTCATTGTGTTTGCCCAATCATACATGTGACCCATTTATGTAAAATCATTTGTTGGAAATATTTTCTTTGCATATCACAATGCTCACCCTTTAGTGGTATGAACATCAATATACTTTTGATAGCCAATTCTATCTTGCTCTATTTTCCTTTATACCCATCTTGGACAGTTGATGACAACGCTCTCATCCTGATGAACTGGTTGCTTGCATACTCTTTTGAACATTATACATATTAATATGTCTGCATGGGGCTGAATGTTGAGCGACTTTTGAAATGTGAGGGATGTTCATAATAATTATGTATCTGTAGCATACAGACGATTTGCCAAAGGCCTTTGGTTCAGTTAATTGAGATTATTTCAATAGTTAGAGTGTATGGCCACCATGCAAGAGGTCACCAGTTAAAGCCCTTGTCAACAAAATTTTATTTTGTCTGCTCCTTTGCATCCACTCAGCATCAATAAAAATGTTTAAGGGGAAGTGGAGAAAACAAATCTTTTTACAAATCTCTAACAAAACACATGGGTAGGGCGGATAAGCTAGAGGTATAGGTCAGCACACAGTGTTGCAGGCAGCGAGGCGAGCTCATGGGCAGATCTGGAATTTAGAAAGTGTTTCAGACATTCAAAAGCATTTAAAAAGGCTTGTAATAGTTTGCAGTTGGCTTATTAAAGTAGATTTAATTGCTTCGCACAAGGTGGATTTCGCTGCTTTATATGAAAAATCGGGGGAAATGGGACTAGAATTAGATCCAGATGAACTTTTAGAAACCATTTGTTTGCCGTCCCTTAAAAAACAAAGTGGGTTCTTCCGGGGTATCTCAAAATCTTCTACTGGATAGCTCAGTCTCTTGAGGCTCAGACAAATGTAAAGACAGCAAGAAAAGCCAAGGGAAACCGCTGCATGGTTGTGAAGAAAATTTTCTGGTTAGCTTACAGTTCACAATACTTGAATTTAGTATAGGACAGTTTTTTTTACTTATTAAATATCCGGTAGGATTGTTTCAGAGCAACTTGTCTTTTAAGTTTCAATGTTCTATTGCCAGCAGAATTCTTTACAAACATACATCGACAAAAAAATGTTACTTTTACCCATGACCAATTTACTATTCTCCTTTGTAAGTGATATATGCAAAATTGTTGTGACCAATACATTTTGAGATGACCTTTTGTCAAAATTTCCAAAGAATCGAATTCTACCCTATTGATTTATGAAACATTTATTTCTCAAGTCAATGCTTTTTCTGGAATTATCTTTTTTTTTGCACCTGTCCTTAAAAAAAATATTCTTTGAACAAGCAAATGTGGGGCATCAAGAGATTTTCAGTCACATGAAAATTTTTGACATATTTGTATATCTTTGACTCACAGTTTGGCTGAACATTAAGGCTTTTTGCAGATTTCACAAAGATGGTGATTGTATAAAATACAAGCAATCAGTAGTGATTGTCTTAAAGGAAGAAAGGATATTGTTGCTTTAAACAGGAAAATTTTTATACAAGGTCCAACTGCAAATCTTTTGGTGTCACAGTTACTGAAATTGATAAATATCAAAGGTGGTGCAAGTACATATAAACTTACAGTGCCGTCCACATATTAAGTGTATTTATAAAGTATTATTTAAATATTTCCTTTGAAATATTATAGTTCTATATTTGTTTTTTAATCATACATATTTTACACTTGAAATTTTAACATTAAGGGTTGTGAAATGCTTCAATTTGCTTTTTGTGAAAGCAAGTGAAGTCCACATGATTCAACGTGTTTATTGTTATATCAAAACATCTTTCACATTTGCCCTTATGTTTCTGCCCTTAGTTATTGTTAGATTTCAATAAATCTTCATGTCTAATGAATCAAATCCTGCAAAAAAACATTGAAATAGTGTGAAAGTGCATCCTGTCATTTCAGCAATAGTACAAAGCTGAATACAGTTTTTTGATTCTGTGCCAGGACTTAAGCTTACTAAGTTGTTTTAGAAAGAAAGCATTGGAGAAGAGGAAAGATAGACGAAAAAAAGAATTGTTTTCTCAAAATGTCCCAAATATGAAATATCAGTCTCATTAAAACAGTCGTCTAGATGTATGATTCAGTTCGACAATAATCTGGTATTCCTCTGGGTTGCACTGGTCTGCATATCTTGTGCATAGTAAGAGCCTCTAAATTTTTTACTTACTCAAAGTTTAGATCAAGTCATTTTGAAAATAACCAGCGTTTGAACTCAGCATGTGGTACTCATACAGAATGAGTGTCTAAGACCTTCTAAAAGTGCTCTTTATATTAGGTTGATGTTTTTTATAATTGTCTCTAGACCAGGCTAAAGAAGTTACAAGTAGAGGCATTTTGAGTCTAAAAGGGCTGCTATAGTCTGAAACAATATGATGTTGGCTTTGTGCTAGTGAAGAATGGACATAGGGATGTTGATTCTGTGCCACGATAAACGTCACTCTGCCTGTTCACAGTGGATTGCATTTAATTTTTGTAACATGAAATTTGATCATGGACTGTACTATTTGCAGATTCTCTGCAGTCTTATCTTGTTCCATTTTTCTAATCTGATCACGTAGACCTGATTAATAGGATGCTCAGAGGCTTCCAACTATGGCTGTGTTTCAGAGCATTTATTTATATTCTGAAACAAGGAAATGTGACTGAATATTCTGTGTATGTGCTTGATGGCATAGGAAAGCTTATAGTTATACGCAATAAATAATAAGTAACGTGAAGGCTAGCCAGAGTTGTGAGAAGAGCTTGTAAATGGTGAAATTTTACTGCAGGTCCTTTTGAAAATTGCTCTTTGTAAATAGTTTCGGAGAGCCCACACTGGAGCCAGCAGTTCACGTGTCCAACAATACGTGTTTGGAAATACTCTTTTTTTTTGGTGCACATCAAGTCGGCTACTTGTCAAAGCGTTGGAACTATCCTTTGTGTTTTTAAGCCTGGTCTTACGTCAGTGGCTGTGTTGGATAAGGGAAAGGGGAGTGCCATTGGGTGACCATGCATAATTTTACTGACCGTTGCCGCACAAACCACGAGGCCAGTCTTGTTTTGCAAATTATCAGGCTAACTTGCTGGTGGATAGGGCACAGTAACTGCGACATCAGTCCTTCAAGTTAGCCATGACAAGTCGTGTCGCCTCCAGTGTGGGCCTACGCTTTGTCTCAAGCATTCTTTTATTGCTGCTGAATCTGTTGATGTTGCTGTTGTAGGAGAAGTTTATTATTGTATGTGTACATATATATATTTTTTTTTTTTCATTCCCTCAGTAGCTCTGTATAAAGTTGATGAAAGATGTACGAGACATTAGCACACTCTTTTGAAAAACATCCATGACGGGGAAAGTGTATATTTCAATAGATATCTGGGATAATAGGCTGAATTGTCCTTGCAGGGTGGTTGAGCTTTGTGACCAACAAATACTATTTTTATTTCATGTTCAATTTTGAATGCTGATTTTGCAAAAAAAATTTGGTAGTATAAAAAATAAATGCACCCAAAAGATTTCAAATACGAGCAAACAGAAAACCATGAATGAATTAAACCCAATGCTCATGTTGCTTTCATAGCTTTATATACTTTTATGGATTAGCATTTCACTACTCCTATTAAAATTAAAGTAAAGTTCTTATTTATTCATTGGCTTGCAAACTGCCTAGGATCTACATTGATCTCTCTGTCTCAGTTTAGAGTTGGTGTCTTGGCCCCACTATCGACTTCCTGGTCTGGGAAGCCCCAAAAACCTTGAGATCACCATTTAGTTGATAGTTTATGTACACAAAACCAACAAGATGAAGTAATTAGTCTTCCTTGCCGTCTCATGTTGTATGATATTATGTACATAGATTTGTATTTATCACTGCATTGCCTTCCATTTGCTTTGCTTGTTTTTCCATTGTTGTTACATTAAGTTTAATTTCAGTAAAGGGCAGATTTAAGAAGCCATCATGCTGAATGTGTTTATGTAAATCACAATGGTTCTTATTTATCTCAGTTGCATATCTTAAATCATTATCTAAATGGAGATTTTTACAAAACTTTGCATCCCTGAAGACAACAATGCTCTTACTCATTCTTGGCAAAGACAATGAGTAAAAGGAATGGCAAAAGAAAGATTAAAGATCATTACCCAACTTTTAATCCCTTTTTTCTGACCTGAATGGTCGCCAGCAGTTGCGTAACAGTGTTGTAATGCAAAACAGGGATTAAAGCAATGTGAGACATTGAACAAAAAATGTCTTTGAAGATCTCCATGTATGATCTTTTTGTAGTATGAAAGTAATTTTTTTAAAATGTATCTTTAACAGATTTTCGAAAATTCTGCTTTATATCCTGTAGGATGAATCCCGACAAATGACTCTTTTTTTGTCTGAGTTAATCACATTCTGCTTTCTATAAGCCTAGTTTGAAAACCTAGGATTTGTTTTTCAAGACTGCCTAGATGGCAGGCCCTATTGTGGAAATACTTAAGTAATACTGTTCTCAAAATTTTCATTTTTGCAATGAAGGGAAACTTGAAAACCTACGGAAAGAACGCTTTTACCATTGAAATCTCATTTTCTTAACCTATTCATATTTTGCAAAGTAGTAAAAAAAAAAAATATTAAAGAGTGGATGCCTTGCTTTCAACATGGCCATATGCAACTTTGAAATCAGTAGGAACTGTGTCTTATAACCTTGTGTTATAATTTTGAATTGTATCTCAGTAGCCTACATAGCTTGCAGATCTTTTCTGTTATACTGGGATTTCCCGTTTTTTTGGATCTGACACCTGAATTATAACTTTTGGGCCTAAAGTCTTAGTTCACCTGACTCCAGAATTATGACTCTTGGGCTGTAAGTCTTCATTTTAAAAAAGTCCAGGAGATGCCTCCGCCTGCCTATATAAAACAATTGAAGATTATCATTTTCCGACCTCACTCCACAAAATTCACCCCCCACCATTTCACTAGAATACTAAGAATCTCTTTGTGTATTTTACACCTTCACCATGAGTGACAGATGAAAGCCAAAAATGTCAAAAAATGAAGGCTTCCATTTCCAAGCATTTACTTATGACGTGAGGATTGACATCATTATCCATAGCTAAAAACAAAATTGCCCCTGTTTGGGTCGCCCTGTTTTTTTTATTGTTGATGTCTGGTTTTTATCAGGCAAGGTTGGCGAGACATTAGAGTTAAAGCATTTATACACGCATTGTTTTTCTGGAAGTTTTCAGAAGTGCATTGTCTATTTATCTTACAATGATAAAATTTTGTACAGTAGAATTTTCAAGTTTGGTTGTTTAGTAAACCGAACAGTTAAAACAATTTTGCGTACTGATGATTTTAATGTAATTGTGTAACTATAATTAAATCTAGTCTGTGCAAAATTGTGGTTACTTAAGTTTAGACTATTGATTGCCCTATATGTGCTAATATAGCTGTTAGTGTTACTGATAATATACGCTAAGGGTTATTGTTTGTATATGAACATTATGGTGACAGAAACGCTGTCTTTAGTTTTAGCCTTTTTGTAAGGATAACTTGGTAGCATTAATAGCTTGCAAATACTTACTCTTGTTTGAGTGGGACTTGCTTGATTGCTATCACATTTGTTTATTGATTTAGAAAGGAATTCTAGCCATTGGGACGCGCACACATGATTTGCATGGCACAAAGCTTGTGTTGCTCATATAACCCATAGATGTGTAGGAGTTATATCTTCATCCTTCAGAGAGCAGTGGAGTAGCCACTCCTTATGTGTAAAGGTTATCTCTTGGTCCTTCAGAAGACAGTGGAGCTGCATCACTTTGTTCATTCTATCCACACTAAATCTACAATGTATTGCATATAAATGTCAGAGTCAACCTAGATGTACACCTATGTCAGAACTTAGAGATGTGGTAAACATATTATGATAGTTGTCACATCTGCTGGCAGCAGTCGGGTGTGAGTGTTATGCTGTAAGTGGCTTGAGTGAAAACAGACACATTTTTAGGCTTGTGTTTCTAGCATAAACATGCCATGAGGTGCTGGGTGAAATAAAGCATTGATGGGAATGCGTTATGTGGAGCACACGCGTTTCCTTTCTTATTGATACCAAAATTAGGGTTCTTGAAGTAGAATATTATCAGCCTCGCAAAGGAAGTTAGGGAATTTGATCAGTAATTATTAAAGGAAAGAACTTTGATGGATCACTGCTAGACCAATATTGCAGGACCTGCCTGTTCATTCTGACCATTCTTTTAATATCTTCCTTCAGGAGGTTCTGGGTTCGAATCATAGCTGCAAGCCTTGAGTCCTTGGCTTCCTCCTGTGTAATGGTTGAATGCTGGACTTGTGATCAAAAGGTTCTGGGTTCGAATCACGGTTGTGCAAGCCTTGAGTCCTTGGCTTCCTCCTGTGAAATGGTTGAAAGCTGGACGTGATCAGAAGGTTCTGGATTCAAATCATGGCTGTGCAAGCCTTGAGTCCTTGGCTTCCTCTACGTGCAGTCATTGGATACAGGACCGTGATCAGAAGGTTCTGGATTCAAATCATGATTGTGCAAGCCTGGAGTCCTTGGCTTCCTCTTCGTGCAGTGATTGAATGCTGGACTTGTGATCAGATGGCTGTAAGTTCAAATCATGGCCACACAGAACTGAGTCCTGAGAAAAACACCTTAACACAACAGAATGTCCTTCATCCCATGCGTTTGTGAAATTGAAAGTTGATCTGAAGGGCATTATAAGATGTACAGCAGTCAGTTTTTTAGTGATGCTTTAAAGCCCTGAGAACTTTATGCAGTATAGAAATGCTATCTTAACTTTATCTCTCAGCAAGACGGACGAATATGGTAAAATCACTATCTAGATTGCCCTTTATGCCTCTTCATTTACAAACTTGCTTTATAGATTGCTTCAGGAAGGAAAAAAAAGACAATTAAGGAGGAATGAGTCTTTATATATATATATATATATATATATATATATATATATATATATATTACATCATTATTTATTTTAAAAGAAAAATATAATCTTATCTGTATTTTAATACAAAACAGTTGTGCTGTGTAATGATTTATGTATAGCTTTTGTATATTTCTTACCAAACTTCTTTCATATTGCCAGCAATATTTTTGTTTCAGATTCAATCATTGTGAATGCAAGTTTGATTATTGTAAGCATATTATTGATTTGTAAAGCACAGCTTCTATGTGTAGTCTGCTATATTCCAATGCAATACTTGTTGTGCTGCCATCTATGCATATATCTGTAATATAATATGCATGTAGTAAGTGGAGCAGCCTTTTTTTCTCTGCTTAAGTCGGATCAAAATGACATTAAAAGGATGTTAAATATTTCGAACCAGTTTTTTTGTTGTCTTTTTTAAAATCTTGTCCTTTTTTTTTTTTTTTTTCACTCTAGTTTGTGAACATGATGCAGATTCTGAATCTCAAAACTCTTTGAAGAGAGTGAGATTGAGTGGATTGTCTGCTCTTGGTGTATGATTCAAGTTTTATTGTTGCAAAAATTAAAAAATTAAGAAAAGAGAGCGCAGAGTAATAAATTATTTTGCACAGTAAAAAAAAACAAAAAAAAAAAAACGTAAAAACAACGTAGATCCAAGCATCGGGAAAACCAGGAGTAGGGCTCTGATTGTTCTTGGCATACGATATTAAGGTGGTTTGCCGTTGCGTTCCATGCCACCTTTAATTTTGTCAGGTCTGAAGAGTCTAGCTTTTCCTTTTGACTAGGCCCTGACTGGGATTCGAATCTCGGACATCTCACTTGATAGCCAACTGCCCTACCAGGTAAGCTACAGCTCTTCCTATCTATCACAGTGAATATCTGGGATATTTGTAAATTGCAATGTAGTGAATAAACTGGTGACGTGTCTGTTGCCAATGTGTCTAAACAATACCCGTAAACTTGTCATATGTCACCGCTAATGCCTCTAGATAGCAATAATAGTTGATAAGCCCAATAAACTTGTCATGTGTCACCCTCTTATATCTCTAAATTGCAATAAAAGTTAATAATCCCAATACACTTGTCATCTGTCACCATCCATTATCTCTAAACTACGAGAGTAGTCAATAAACCCAATAAAATTGTCATCTGTCACCCTTTAGTATCTCTAAATTACAACAATAGTGAATAAACCCAATACAATTGACAGATGTCACGCTCTAGTATCTCTAAATTTACAATAATAGTCAATAAACCCAATAAAATTGTCAACTGTCACCATCTATTACCTCTAAATTACAGTACTAGTTAAAAACCCAATAAAATTGTCATTTGTCACCATCTATAATCTCTAAATTACAATAGTAGTCAATAAAACTAATAAAATTGCCATCTGTCACCCTCTAATGTCTCTAAATTACAATAACAGTCAATTATTGAATTAACCCAATAAAATTGTCATGTGTCACCCTCTAGTATCTCTAATATCTCTAAATTACAATAACAGTCAATAAGCCCAATAAAATTGGCATGTGTCACTCTCTAGTATCTCTAAATTACAATAACAGTCAATAAACCTAATAAAATTGTCATGTGTTGCCCTCTAGTATCTCTAAATTACAATAACAGTCAATAAACCCAATAAAATTGTCATGTGTCACCATCTAGTATCTCTAAATTACAATAACAGTCAATGAACCCAATAAAATTGCCATCTGTCACCCTCTCATGTCTCTAAGTTACATTAATATAAATAAACCGAATAAAATTGCCATCTGTCACCCTTTAGAATCTCTAAATTGCAACAATAGTGAATAAACTCAGTAATAAAACATGTCCTGTTTTTCCCCTCTACGTACATACACTACTAACTTGCATAAGTTTAATCTTCCCTCACACCTGCCCAGTCAAAACATTTTACCTAACATCCACAGCACGCACTGGAATACTTTATAGACCAGAGGAATCTTTAAATAGATTTAACGACAGCTTGGAAAAACCATAATCCATATTTTATAAGGGTGGACAGACAAACGTTTTTAAAAGCTCATCTTCATTCTGATTCCTGCAAATTTCTACCGCCGAGTTTCCATGCAAAGGAATCAAATCCACGTAAATAAGCCTACTGACTATAAATATTTCATTGCTTTCGAAGATCTAATTGTTTTTTTTTTTTAATCTAATTTGTGAAGATGAGTAGCCATGTTGCCTAGTGTCTGTTTGCACCACTCTAGATCTCTAACTTGTTAGCGCATCTAATAAATGTTTTCCTAGCGGCTATTCTTAGATAAGGTTTCTCCTAGATAAGGTTTCTCTACTTCAGTAAGAGCATGATTGTTAGCTTTTTTTTTTTTAGCAAGCACACTCTAGCATAACTTGATCTCAATCCACCCAAACTTCCATGTCGGACTAGAACTAGACCTAGACTGATCGCTCAGAAAATAGAGGAAAGGCCAGCATTTTTGTTCATCAAGATAGAACTAGTTTTTATTAATAATTTGCACATTTTGTCAATAATTTTTTCAAGCTGAAAAAAAAGCGAACTATTGCGGAATCTTAGAAAAATCAGGACAGCGATATTTCAATAGGACACAGAACAATATCATAGGGATCATGTTTTTTCTTGACATCTTACGTTCTGAGGCAATTACTGATAAGCCTTGTGTATTTTTCTCGCCGTCTTTACTTTTGCCGACTCATTTGAGATGTAGGATGAGAAACAGAGAGAGCAGAAAAAAAATCACTGACCTAACTGGAACTCAAACCTGTCCCCTCCCGCATACTATCTAAGTGCCTAACCAACTGCACCACCGCTCACTCCAAATGGAAAAAGCTTCACCAATGAAAACGTGATTACTGTGATCATTTCTATGAGGAAGTCTTCATAATGGCCACACAGGCCTCAGTTTGACGTTCCCTAAGTCCTAGAAGGAACGTATACAGGACAAAGTGGCATTGACAAAACACAATAAAGTCAAGAGTTTGGGTCGATAATTAAACAGATTTATAGACAAATAAGATGAACTAAGGTTAGAATAAAAAATGTTAAGCAACCCAAAACCCCCACAGAACATGATGTCTTTCCATACAACTGCAAGTACTTTAAAAACGGGCAAGGTCACCAGTCAAAAGTCGCCACAAACAATATGAAATCTATGATCCAATGGACTCAAGGGCAACTGAATAATGCTATAAAGGAAAAGAAAAACAAAAGGAAACAGTTGCCGACTAGAAATTATGTACTTACAAAATAAAGCAACAACACAAAAAAGAAACTTTCAAACGTTCAGCTTTTGTCTAGAGTTCCATGGGTTAAACAATACAAAAGGCAACTGTACTAAGAGAACTCGATTAGTATAAAATATCGGGACACCATTCATCCCACTGTTATAATGCTGCCTCATGTTGGGAATAGCACTGAATGGCTTCAATATTCTTCTTGACATCATAATATTATGACTGCGGTATTTGAACATTGTAAATTTAATGCGAACAAATTTAATCTGCTATATAGTGCACCCCAAAAAAATTCGCGTGCGTAAACTTCGAGATTGTGAAGAAAACTTAGTTCGGTGATAAAATCAAAAAGGAACTTGCCCATCCATCTCTATAGATAAAGTATAAACTTGTCGCTATCTCCAATCTATCGGGGTATAAAAAAAAAAGAACAACAACATACAACTGAAGTTGCTTTAAGAGAGAGAGAGAGAGAGAGAGCGAAGAGAGAGAGAGAGAAAAGAATTAACCAAGCCTTTTCCTATCTGAAAACTGTAGCCTACATCCTTAAAAGCAAATAATACCAACAATCATTCTATCAAGCAAGTCCATTTCGTAACCAAGAATGACATGTAAGAAACCTAAAAATTATTTTAACTTGATGAGCAACTTTTTTTCACTTCTATTTATTACAAATAAAGCCAAGTCTACTCTTTCCTTTAGGTGAATATTCATTGACAAATTCCTAATTACAGCAAGGCCTACTTTAAATTATGTTAAGTTTTTGTATTTCTTATTTTGTTCTTATTTTATTATTATTTTTTTGTTTTGCCCTTTGTTCTTCAAAGCTGACTAAATTGTTTGACGACATGTTATGTTTTAGCATAAAAACTCGCAAGTCTCAATAGAGATAAGTATAAACTTTATCCAGCCTAACACTCTAAATCTGACATCATCCCTGAACACTTCAATAATCTGTCACTTGATGCTTAGAAGATAATCACACTTGCCCTGACTCTAAAAAGCAAACGGTGTTTTAGCATTAGAGTTAAATCATCCTAATACTTCAGAAGCTCCGTGTGGGTAGCCTCCCCTTCCCCCTATTTTGCCAGTTTGATTATTTTCAGTAATTTTAAATACTATCATCAAAACTTGTTTTCCACATAAGGTTGGAAAGAGAATCGGAGAAAGAAGCCGTGCAGAATGCCATATCGTATAATGATTATAATAATTACATATTTACACTCAATTTCGAATTAGCGACATAAAGATGAGTGATAATATTTGACTTATTTGGGAAAAAGATCTTTTTAGATATAGTAACGTGGACTGTGCCGCTGTGGCACTAATGATTTTTTGAAAATAATTTTTAAAGTTATTCATTGATTAATTAATTCTTTCATTGATTTGTCATTCATTAGTTTTGCTTATTTATTTACTTCATTGAAAAACATATTCATCTACCTTTTTTTCCTTTAAAAAAAAACTCTTAAATTATTTATGAACTTTTTAATGAGCAATATCATTAAAAATGGTAAAACTATTATCTTTAGATTCAACCAGCACATATCTGAACATATCGACTTAGCTTCGAATTCGAAAACTCTAACTTCGAATAGAAGTCATAACATGCTCAAAAGTCATCATACCTCTAGACTTTGCGCATGATTCTGGAATAGATGTGACGAACTATCAGTATCCTCTATATTGGAGAGTGGGAAGTGCTTCTCTCGGGACTCTTTAAAGCGGAATGCATCGAATAAAGCAATGTAACCACTTTTACCAATTTTATTACTAATACAGTATTTTTGATAAAAAATTTAGTTGATTATCCTGACTCATTTACGAATTAAACAAACCGTATCAAAATATCTTCGAAAGGTTCAGGGGAAAAAAGATAATTTTTCCCTGCTGAATAACCCTAAATGTATAAAAATAGTAGCAGTGGTTTGAACAAAAAAAAAAGAAAAAAAAAATGAAGATGTGATTTTTTTGTACAGAGCCAAACGTCTTAGATTACGACAGGGAAATAGCTGCCTGTCGTTTAGACTCAAAGGTCTTCTATAATCGTCAAATATAAGCAAAATACAAAATCAACCAAACAAACAAAGAAATTAACACATAGCAAACAAAGAAATATAGTTAATAAAATTACTTTCAAATACTTTTTTCCTCGACAGCCAACATTTTTTCACACGCTGATCGATTCATCTTAATTATCTGGTACCTCTGATTTTAAGATTATGTTATTTCTCCAAATACATGCCAAACTCAACATTGCTTGCAGAGTTCACCTCAGGCTAGCTCTGTTAGTTTGGGGTGACCTGCCCCTGAACAAGTCATCACTGCCGATCAATAATGGTTTCTTGTTACTGTAACTGACTAGCTGCGCCAACACTCACACGCGCGCTAACACACACACATACACACCCACACACTCTCTCTCTCTCTCTCTCTCTCTCTCTCTCTCTCTCTCTCTTACACCTAAATATCTTCTCTTTATCATTTGCATCCATTTAGATTGTATAATTTTTTCATCCTCTCCCTTTCCCCCTTTTATTCTCCTAATAAATAATATACATCTTTGTTTCCCCCTCCCCTCAAATTTCTCGACATCTGTCCTTTACTAACGCATTTTTAAAATTTTTGTTTTGCCCATACTTTTCCCCCTACCCTTCCTACACAGTTCTCTTAATGCAAAACCTTCAATCTTCTTCAGCCAAACGAATAGACCTCGCGCTGTCTGGCCACTCACCACAGCCGGTGATGTCCCCCAGCCACAGCTACAGCCACAGTGAGACAGACAAACAGACGAACAGACAGACAGCGCGCTGCAAGCAGTGCTCCATCTTTCTATGACTGGACTTGCTACGTATTTCCGTCGCGATCAGTTGAAGACAGCTGAGTCAAGTACAGTGTGTCATAGTCACAGTCCTTGCATCCCTTGGGTGAGCTCGTACATTCACAATCCACGCAATAATGGTTTGACAAGGTGATTACAACTTCAGATATCTTTCGTGTAATTCACGGACTCAATCGACAGGTGCGTAAGTAGAGCTGTTACTAAGCCTATCTACCTAGTTCTAGATGGAAGTTTCATAGTTCAGTGAAGATCTAAGGGTGATGTGCATAACTGTGCGTAAATGTAGTGATATAGTAAATGGGATGCTCCATCACGACTTTACACTCTCCTAAACTTTACACATCAAATATGTACAATACAGTCTAGACTCAAGTGAGGCGTAAATTAATTTCTCCTACCTGAACAAAACAACACAGACCATTTAAAGCTAGTGCGACGTGTCAATGCTTTCACTTGTAGGCAAAAAAAAAAAAAAACCAAAATTACATTAGACTTCGATAGGTAAGTTTTTACATCTTTTTTATTATTAATTTTAATATTGTTGTTTTTAACGTGCGGTTTCTAATTTTACCATGTTGGTTGTCGCCGCGTTTATTGCTATTAAAGGCTTCTTCGTCGATATTACGGCTGATTGATTTGATGTAATTTTTGGTTTGGTTGTTAACTTTGATCGCCCGCCGACAACACGAGTGGACCTCAACTCGATCAAAGGCAGACTAGAATGATGAAAAGATCAAGATTTTAGTTTTTGTGTATTTAGCACATCCACTGCAATGTGATCTGACGCTTTCAGGCCTTCGTCAGATCAGAGCGTCGGTGACCGGCTCAGACTCGAACTCAGGACAGAAAAATCACTGCATATCCCAGGGCATGTGCACTAACCATTGTGGTACTGATATCCCTGATGGAAAGTACGATATTGAGAAAGCACCTCTGGTCTACACAAACATGTTCGAGTAATTTTTGCACGTTCCCCTGGCAAAAAAAAAAAATAAAAAAAATTGCTAAACTCTGGCTTTGAGTTTCTGTTTGTCAAAACTGCTGATATGACAGTATATTATGGGAAACTGATACTGCTGCTACCATACTCGATGAGGTTTTCTCATAATGCTGATAATACTCGCTGATGAAATTGACAATAGGGCCGCTTTTAACGCGCCTGTTTCAATGTTAATTAAAAAAAAAAAAATTTGTGAATGGATATTGGCAGGCAAAAATTATTATCATTTTTCTCTAACTCATGTCCTGATTTACCCTCTTAACATTGATTTTATTGCTTTTCTTGATTTATCTATTTTCCTTATATTATTGTTTTTGTTATTGTTATTATTTTATTATTATCATTATTATTATTATTATTATTATTATTATTATCATCATCATCATCATCATCATCATCATCATTATTATTATTATTATTATTATTATTATTATTATTATTATTATTACTATTATTATTATTATTATTATTATTATTATTATTATTATTATTATTATTATTATTATTATTATTATTATCATTATTATTATTGTTATTATTATTATTATTATTATTATTATTATTATTATTATTATCATTATTATTATTATTTTTATTATTATTATTATTATTATTATTATTATTATTATTATTATTATTATTATATTTTTGTTGTTGTTTTTGTTTTGTCAATCTCATTGCTATCATTTTATTGTCAGTGATTGAGCATAAATGTGCTTTGGAATGACTGTTTGATGTGCTTATTCTATTTCGTTCTTTAATTTCCCCTGTTATTTTTCCGGGCCTTTAAAAGATGGATTATAATGTCTATAAAAATAGTTTTAAAAAAAAACCGCGAGTTTCTGTTAAAATCTTAAAGATTTGAAGAATTTATCAATCCATCTTAGCTCGTTTTCGTCATCACGATAGGAGTGAGCGGTGGAGCAGTCGATAGAGAGCCTGGCCACCATGCCACCAGCCCGAGTCTGGATGACCAATATTTTGTCTGCACCTCTGTGTCACCAAACACCAAGAAGGTGGCCAAGTCTCTTAAGGCGAAGAGAGCAAAGCAAAATACCTCACAATACCATAAAATGCCAAGGCAAGACAAAAGGCAGAGCCCAACGAATTCCCAGTGTCGGTGGTGTACAGATTGTGCAGCACTCGAGTTCTTAAGATTGTGGGGTTCAATCCTGAGTAACACAGGCGCTGCGTCACAGGGAAAGGAACTTTACACGAACTTGTCTCAGTCCACTCGTCTGCAAAATTGGGTAAACCTACCTGGCATAAAGGGGATTATAATATGTCTGTGTGTAACGCCTAGAGGGCAGCAGCTGTGCAATAACGCCTGTTGTGGGGTAGGTGGGGTTGAGGTCTACGAAAATACTGTCTTCAACTTTAGGGATCTGTGTTCTGCATGATATGATATGTATTAGGTTTATCTAGTTTTTTTTTTTATCTTTTCAGTGCTGCTTAAGGACCTCTTGTCAGAAGGTCACCGCGACACAAAACATTTGCAAAATTCTGAACTTGTTTTCGTAAAGCATTTACAAATCTTTCATCCACCGATCTCTCTTCTTTCTTTAACATAGCGAAAAACATGAAGACGAAATTTATAAACAATGATTACGTCAAAAGTAAAATAAACTAAAGTGTCTCCACGCTTGTTCCCAGCAACAGGGAGTAAGGTCCTGATTGTTCTTGGCATAAGGAATTCTGGGGTAGTTTGTCATTGCTTCCTTCGCCGCCTTTGCTTTAGCCTTTAGACCTAGCTACTATACAAAAAAAAACTCAAACTCAAACCCATTTAGTGCTGGGTAGACAAAGGGGAGCAATGAATAAATGTCTTGGTCCAAGGTAGGATGCGAACATCGGAAATCTCACATGGTGGTCAACTGCCCTATCGGATGAGCCACCGCTCCTCCCTACGTCAAAAGTAGTAGATTTTAAAAAAAGCACAAAAAACCAACAAGAAACGAACGCTTATATTGTACTATCTAACCAGTACAGAATAAAGTAGCCATTAACTCCCAATGTTAAGGTAGAGAAAATGTAGCTTTCTCCTGATTTATGACTATTCAAATTGCTACCCCAATACTCGTGCGTTAGAACGTGATTTTCTTGTGCATATAATTGTTTTTTTTTTTCTTTTATAATTTTCCGGTCCTGGCCATCTGTTACTCTATTGCTTTGAGGGTTAACCCTACCTTGCAATCAATGAAGCACAGAAATATTTCTCGGTTTTAACCGTGAGGTGAAGAAAAAAAAAATGTTTGATCTTTACTTAACCTCACAAATTAGATCGATCTTTGACTTGCCACTCTTTTTTTTTTGCTTTTTTTTTTTTTTGTCTGATCATTCAGCTTTATTGCATCAAAGGAGTTACTTAGTGTCGGAAATGCAGTGACTTGCATCATTAGGCCATTATTGTTTATGACAATTACTTACCGTATATTATTGATGATACTCCCAGCTCGCTACACATCGTAATCATACTGCCTATATTTGTTTCTACTTACTCTGAGCTTCTGTCGTTTTTCTATCTTTACTTTTTATAATCATGTCACGGTTTAACACCCCTTCCCTTCCCCCTTTCCCCATCCTCCCTTTATCTTTTTTCCGCTCCCTATAATCCCGCCTAACTCAACCACAACCGACGACACCATTAATTTGTATTGTTTTTCCCCCGCTGTTGCTGCTGCTGTTTCAAAAAAAAAAAAAAAGAAACAACTACTATTACTGATGTTGTTCTCCCACTCTTCTAACTACTACTACTACTACTACTGCTACTACTACTACTACTACTACTAGAACTACTACTACTACTACTACTACTACTACTACTACTACTACTACTACTACTACTACTAGCCCTGCAATCCTTTGTTTGGGGTTTGATCTCGCCGTGGCGAAAAAGCTTGAGATCACCCTGCTGTGAATAAATTTTGTAACAAAATCAAAGAAATTGCCATCACATTAAATACCGATACTAATTTATGCCGGAGAATCATTGGGGAAAGCGAAGAACGTTTCTGTTGCATCTACTGAATAGTAGAACGAATTTGCTGTTAGTGAAATATTCGATCTCTGCTTTCATTAGCATCGCGCGCGGCATCACTAACAAGCTTATTCATAATGTTGCTGAATTTCTATACATGAGCGGCGACTGTGTGACATGAAGCTAGATAGAATGGAAGGTCTTGTTAACACGAATCAATATCAATAAGTAATACTGTATATGAAACCACCACTGTCTGACAGTCTGTCTCTCTGACTGTTTGTTTCTCCACTGACCCCTCTGTTTCGTCTTCCCTATTCCCTAGAGTTTAGTTATGTGTATCCATTAGTCTAACTTCTCTTTTCTCTTCTCCATTCTCCGTGTCGTTGGTGGCTCAGTGGATAGCGAACTTTTCTAAGACATGCAGAGACCTTTTTTGTCGCTGGTTTGAGCCGCGTGGTCAGAGCCGTGACCTGTCGAAAGGCCTGAAAGCCTGAGATCATATTGTTTTGACAGACAGGCTATAATTTACCAATAAACCACACACTAAATTGCCTTCTCCAGATGGTTATGATGTATAACTCACTTCTCTAACGCGTCTTCGTTTAGGCTGTGATGAAATAATCGCCTGCTCATCTCTCTCTCTCTCTCTCTCTCTCCATCTTATTTAGAGATTTTCTCAGTTCCTCTCAATATTTATTATAGTCTGTTTGGGTCGATTATAATTGTAATGAAGATGATGATGTTGATGATGATGATGAAAACGATCATCGTAATGTTGATGAAGATGATGGTGATATGTGTGAATTATATAATTATATAAGTAATATATATATATATATATATATATATATATATATTTATATATACACACACACACATACAACTAACTGCTAACTTACTTGTCATATTTCAGTTTAACCATTTGATAACGTGAAAATAAGACACAGTCTATTTGTGATCACTTGCGTTTCATTTCTGAATTAATTGCTGGAAGAGACCTGATAAATTAAAACGCGGCCGCCATTGGCCAAGATGTTGATCTGAGGTGATCATGTTTTCCAAAAATTTTAAAAGATATCTTGTTTTTGATATAAATTATTTTGGATGAAATTATTTTTAATCGTTCATAATTGTTGGTAATTTTTTTTTTTTTGTTAGTTCAGTTGATGAAACTTGCCTTCATTTCGTCATTATTACCCAGATTATCGCTTTGTGTGCTTAATCGGAAGTCTATTGATTTATTTATCTATTACTTCTCTTTTATTCCCCTCCAACGCCACCTTTACACATTTCTCTCTCTCTCTCTCTCTCTCTCTCGCTCTCTCTCTTGCTCGCTCTCCATCACTCTCCATTTTAGGTATTGAAGCAGCAACTCCGTCAATCATCAATGCACTTATTTAACCCCCGGATCTTGCGAGGCCAACATTTACCAATGGCGTGCAGTAATGTTTACAAGCTTACATCATTATCAGGCCATCTTTCTCTACTCGCTAATACCTCTAGGCTTGTTATGACCCGCCACAGCTTGCC
>BLXT01006199.1:3305139-3318001 GCA_019648995.1 Plakobranchus ocellatus | reverse complement strand
CCCCCCCCCCCCCCAAAAAAAAAAATTGTTTTAATCTCTAAAAATTTTTTTGCATATCGAATGAGATAACAGAGAAATATTAGAGAATTCCCCTTGTAATATCATTTGCATTGTTTATTATATGTCTGAATACTTAGATCTAAAAATACTTCTAAATTTAAAAAAAAATTTGCTTTTCAATGTTTCAATGCAAAGTACTGCACAGATAAAAGTGCTCAACTGAAATAATAACTAAAAACGAGACGATTTGCGAAATTGTATTTTTGTCCCATTAGCTTAAAAGCACAGAATTTCAAATATTCGAAAAAAAAAAACCACAAAAAAAAAAACGTAACTTCACTGAAATCTAACTCGTCAAAGAAATCTATTTAGCGAGTTAGAATTTTAAAAAGGCACACCGATATGATGACTTAAAAACAAGACAGTTTGCGAAAATTAGCAAAGAATTAGAGACAATCGAAAAGAACGGCATCTTCGCTGATATCTAATTCGTCATTTGAAAAGGGATTTGGCTTAAAGCCCCTTCATTTATGAAATAGGTCTCATGCACAGTTTGGTGAACACGAAAAGGTAAGCGATGTCATTTGTGGAGGAAAAAAATTTCATGCTTTAAAAAAAAAAAAGAATAATTCATTCTTATAGCAAAAAAAAATCGGAAAGAACTACGAGAAAAGATATTTATATCGTAATCAACCTTTTTCTACTTCCTTTATAACCTTCGTTTTAGGCACTGCCTTCAAAGAAAACTATGGAATGAGTCTCACATAAAGCGATGGAGATACTTTTACTAGACTTTGATGTATTAACATATGTATTGTGGTGGGTGATGTTTGGCAAAAGACCATAACTCTTGTGAATCCTTCTAATGGCGTGGCTCATAGTTCAACATTATTAGATTGCCATTGTCGTTATTAACCGATAGAAATTTTACAAATATACAACTTTCAAGATTACTAATTTATATTAAATCAGTTTTGATACTAACGATTGCTTAGGTAGCAAACAAAATATTGATTTTTATGACAAATGAGCATGCATATGGAAATTTTTTTTTTACGCAGTCTGAAATCGAATTTCACACATCATGTGATCATATTGTTTCTTTATAATGTAATGAAAGTCTTAGTCAATTTTTTTTCTAGTATTATTACTGAACAGAAAGTCCCAAAAGAATATCCAAGGGGTAAATATAAAGATTAATACCTTTTAAGACATTAATCTTAAAAAACTTGACTTTCCTTAATTCCATTCCCTATTGGCAATAAAATAAAAGAAAAAATTTATTCGTCTAGAATAAGCATTCATAATTCACTCGTGAGTAACCTTTGATATCGACCCAACCCGAAGATGGCTAAACCTATTACTATGATGTCAGTACATTCACCCTCACCCGATCATAGGCCCGAGGCGATTGTTTCACAGCATATTACTGGAAGTATACCATGTCGGGAAATTTCATAGCGGTTTTTATGTCACTTTACTCAAAGTTACTTAGACATTTTGTCTTTTTTTTTAAGAAAAAAAAAACCCCGGAAAAAACATGGTCTTTGATGACTCCTTTCTCCCATTAGTATACTCTGTCACGGTTTTTGCTTTCAAGCAGGTCATTGAATCTATATCAGCTGAGATTTATCAGGAAAGTGTTAGGTTTTTAAATTTCACAGAAGACCATAGTAATTATGGCTTCCATCAGTATATTGACATATGCATGCTGAAGGGTACAAAGCAAGGTAAAGAGTACAAACCATGGAAGATATTCAGCTTGTTTCATCGCAGTACACTGGTGAAGCCACAATGAAGGCGAGACATTTTAATCTACTTCTGTTCTGTTGATTTTTGGTTTCTATTAAATAAAGCTGGTGGTTGCCTTTTCTATTTTTATTACCTCTATATCAAACACCCCCATCTTCAGGATCCTTCAACTAAAATGTATGTTTTTAAGAGAGATGTGGATGTTTTTAATTTGATTCAGTATTGAAATAATTCTAAAATCACAAATTGGCACAAATCCGATTTATTCCATATTAGCCCTGTAACAATAATCTATTTATTGAACACTAATTTTCATAACATCAGCGTTTACAAATTTTACTTATTGTACATATAATAGTGAGGCGAGAGGTGGCTCACTGGTACGGCAGCTGGCTACCAGGTGAGAGGTCCGAGGTTCGAATCCCAGTTCGGGCCAAGTCAGTTTTACATTGCTCCTGTTTCCACCAGGCACTAAATGGGTAGCTAGGTCTGATAAGACGCGGCGAAAGTAAAGGCGGCGAGGAAAGCAATGGCAAACTACATCATAATGCTGTATACCAAGAACAATCAGCACCTGCTCCTGGTTCCCCGATGCCTGCTTGTATTAAGCGTAGGATCCACTTTACTTTTCACTTACATATAACAGTTTACACTCTTCGATAATTGTTCATCAAACGTAATAATATGATCATATGCAGAATCTGCTTATATCACATAAAAGTTAATATTTTCTTTTGGATAATCATGCTATTGCACAAAAAACCATATAAAACTTATTGACTTACACAGTAGGAGCATTAAAAAAGTTGTTCCCCAACCCATCAAGGTAATCGGGATTCGTAACATTTTACTCCTATGTCTTCATCTCTTAAAAAATCTTTAAAAAGGCTTGATCTGACCAGCGAATAAATCTAACTTAGGGAACTAGGCCCTGATCCAGATTGTAGTCCAAGGTTTTAATCCAATGCTTGTTACATTTTCTCGTATAAATCACTGATAGTGAAATCCATAGGTTTAACTTCCTCAAAATAGCTTGATTATGCGACTATGACTAAAATGAAACGTTCTTCTTTTTCATTACACCGAAAAAAAAATGTGCTGACATAAAGTAAGCGATTTTTCTGTCGGATAACTAGGGTCTAGATCTAGCTGATCTAGATCTTAACGTTTTAGGAACGGTTCTTTCATTTCAATCAAAGGAATATACCAGTCTTCAGGTGATAGCTGTCTTTCAATATATATATCACGGGCTTCAACAAATTTAGTAAAAAAATAATCTTGTTTACTTTAGGTCCTCTTAGATCTAGAGAGAAACTTCAAAAGCGAGCGATTCATTAAACTATGAATTTATTAAAATACATTACAATGAAGTTTGCTGAAAGAAGGGAAAAAATGCAGTTTCGGAGAAATCCAGTATAGATTTTCTTTAACGGTTCAGAAGAGTGGTGTGTAAAAAATTACGATTTGAATAATCTATTGAAATTGGGCTAGGCCAAAAAAATAAACGAACAGGATAATAATATTATCTCAAAAGCTGCACAACTGAGAATCATGAAAATTGGCAGGTAGGTATATAAAAATATGTACAGTTCATAATAGGCGAATTCATTGTTTTATTTAAAGTAATATTTTGTTTAAAAAGGGGAAATGGCATTAACATTAATTTGTAAGCGATAGAAACAGGAAAAACTTTGAGTACGACGGAAAAAGCGACATTGCGTAAATTTTGTTTTCCAGAAAACATCTCTGATGATGAATGAGATATGTGTTTGGCTTTTTTTAAGGTACCTTGTCTGGAACAGACATTGGCGATCATGTTCCTCCACTCAAACCTATTCTCAGTAAACCTCATAAGGTTGGTGTTGGTACTCTTGCTTATTGCCATGACTCAAAACTTTCAATAAAATTTATTCTCTGACTACCTTGACTGCGTTTGCCTTCAATCATTCCAGTTATTACTAAGTGTTCTAAACTCTTGTGTCGGCAAGTATGGCCTAAAACTGTAGTTGCCTGTGTCTTATGGTTTTGATTAGTGATTGCTCAAGATTAGTCTATTTTAGTACCAATACATTTGACTCTTTTTCTGTCCATGATATCCTCATCATTCGTCTGATAAAGAACATCCCTACTGCTTCTATTTTTTTTTCTCTCTTTCTTTGTTTATTGTCCAACACTTATTGATATAATCTATATTTCGATGTGTACTTGAAATTTTATCCACGAACTCCCCGAAGTTAATGCACGTAGAACTGCGAAATTTCCAGGATAAGTAGGTGATGGTATTAACGAGAAACCAGATTTTTTGTTCCAAATAATTTTTATGTAGGGCTAAAGAAATCGGTCGTTTATTTTTTCCACTTTTCAACTTTTCAATGCGTCATAACTAACCGAACAGAAAACGTTTTTATGTGCAAAATGCGAAAAGCAATATAGTTTGTCAATGCCAATAAAAAGATGTATAGAAATGCAAAAAGACCTCTATCTCTGTTTCATTGATTATTCTAGGGCCTTTAACAGTGTAAAAAAATGAAGAGCTCTTTCGTATCCAATTGAAACTAGAAATTGATGGGGAAGATCTGAGAGTAATTTGAAATCTATACTTGGATCAAACTGCATCTGAAAGAATGAAAGAAGAACACAATGGTTTTATATCCATCAAAAGAGGTTTAAAGCAATGATTTGTAATTCTCCTGAAATTTTTAAACTATATAATTTAAGAATCTTCAGATATCTTGATGATATTTCCGGAGTAAAGTAAATGAAAAAATCTTAATAACCACAGATACGCAACTAATATAGTTTTAATAGCAGCATCTGATGAGCACCTTCAAAAAGTTTTAGACACTGTAGTTTTAAAGAGTAAAAGAATATGTCTGTCTTTGAATGTACAACAAAATAGGAATGCATTGTCATCTAAAAGAAAAAAAAAACAACTCCTCATCCTCAAATGAAATCTCATAAGCAAAGGTGAAAAAAAAAGTTAAAAGTTACAAAATTCAAATATCTTGACTACCTGATAGCATCGACGACTGTTGCACAAATGAAATAAGAAAAAGAGTAGTTATGGCTAAAGATGCATTGCAAAAAAAAAAAAAAGAAACCAAATCTGGCAAAGGGAACCATAAGTATGAGAACCAAAAAATTATGGCAGTAAGTATTGGACAATCAACAAGGAAAAAAAAAAAGAAAACATGAAGCAGTAGAGTTGTGGTTTATCAGAAGAATGGTGAGGATATCATGGACAACAACACTCCAGTGTGTTGGTACGGAAAAAGGCTAAACTTGAGCGACCACTAATGAAAACCATGAGACAGGCAATTACGATTTTAGGACAAATGTTCCGACACAAGGGTTTAGAACATTTAGCAATCACTCGAAAGATGGAAGGCAAATGCAATAGAGGTAGACAGAGAATAACTTTTATTGAAAGTCTTAACCATGAGAAATAGGTAGTGGTAGCAACAACAACTTTATAAGGTTAATTGAGAACAGGTTTGAGTGGAGGAACATGATCGCCAGACAAGGCACCTAAAGAAGAAGATGCTTACTGGGTACAAAACATTAATTTTAGATAACAGGATTTGCGATTCAAGGCTTTAATCTAGAAGTTATGAAACAGGCGTTGTAAGGATCCAGATGTTATGATAATCAAATAGTCAGAAGGAAAGCCTTGAGTGGAAGATTAAAATGTGTTTCCAACGAATTTTGTGTGTGTGTGTTGCGTGTATATGTACAAAGGGGAGGAAAAAAAGAGGATAGGAGGAGAAAATAGTAAAAAAAGGAAATGAAGTAGCTTGGAACCAGAACTACATCTATGATATAAATCTGCCAGCAGATTCTTAGATATTGAGATTTAATGCTTCAACTCTTCACTCTAGCCCAAGGTGTAAGGGAAAATCTTCAAATGAGGGCTTAAGATGGGTGATATATGCCTTTAGTTTATGTCGTCTAATTTTTCAACATAGAAATCGTTCAAAATTTTTCAAAAATTTAGATTTTCCCTATACTAAAATTAATAGACTTCATTTATGATACCAGTGTATTACAATCTTCATAAATACTAGGACAATCAAAATAATAGGCCAATCTCGAGGGCCCAAGTTAGCTTAAGATTTTGATTAAAACAATTTTAACAAATCCTAAACGGGCATAATAAATTTATCAATAACCGCCCAGCTCAGAGAAAACTATGATAATTCAAAAAGTAAAGAAAGAAAAACAAAAATATCAAACTAAACGCGTAGGATAGTGTTAGAGGTCATGAATGATCCCCCAACTCAGAGAAAAAAAATTAGTTAATGTAAAATTTTAAAGAAAACAAAAAAATTAAGCCAATAACGAAAGTGGCGTTTCACAAAGGTAAAGAGTACATGGGGATTAATGATGCAACCAAAGTTTATTTTTATACAAAGATCCCTTATTTTCAATGGATTACTCAGCTTGTAATCAAATAATTAGGCAGAGTGTAAAGGACTTTTTTAAAATCTGATGTGCATGCTTTGCATTTCATTGGGTATTCTCTGCTACTCTCTAACCCATATTTAAAAAAAAAATTAACTGTCAATTTCCACATCCACGAAACACGAAAAATCACACCGATGATTAGATCTATGCTTTCAAACAAAACATCCTGATTATGAGAGCTAATTTTAGGACTGATGACCATCATCAAGGTCGAAGAAACAAAATTGAATCAAACTTCATGACTTTGATAAGCAATTTTGAGTACTTTTTTTTCCTAATTGCAGAGAGAAAAGAGCAGGTAAAGAGCATTTACATAACTTTGAAATATTACTGGAATGAAATTCCGATTGACAAGTAGCATATAGTCCACATTAAAAATGCTACATACATTGTAGCTTGCAGACGCAAATATGGCCTAGCACGGTGAAATATGCTTAAAGTAAGACTACAGCAACAGCAGTGTCGGTAAGTACAGCCGTGGCTGGCACTCGGCGGTTACAGAACTGATTGTCTACTTTCTTTTGTTATTGAGTATTCGAAATTCATCACCCAAATTTTTTTAGAAGTTTATTCCGCATATTTGTGATCAGATAGATCATAATATAATATAATATAATATAATTCAAACAAGAAAACGATCTAAAATAAAAGTGAAGAACTAAACAAAAATATTCATTAATCCAAGATAAGTGAAAAGGATTTTAGATAAGTGACCATTTGTTTTGAATGTTGCTTCTTTTATTTCAACTTTTAATCTTCGAATTATGAGGTGTTTTTTTTTTAATGTGCCTTTACAAATTTGTGTAACAAGACTGGCCCCGTGGTTCGCGCGACAACGGTCAGTAGAATTATGCGTGGTCATAACATGGCACCCCCCTTTCTGTTAACTAACAGACCAACAGATGTAAGACCAGGCAATAAAACACAAAGGATAGCTCGGCGGCCTAGACAAGATGAAAGTCGCAGCCAACTTGGTGTGCTTTCTAATCATAAAAACAAGTGTGTTTCCAAACACGTATAGTTAGAGATGTGTACTGCTATCTCCAGTGTGCTCTCGTGCTTACTGTAACTACATGTACCATTATTACGACCAGTAAAGAGTGGATGACTGCAGAGGAAGTGTATATCCCCAAAGAGCAAGATTCGAAAGCTATAAACCATAAAATGGATATATAAACACCTCTGTCCAAAAGGGTGGCATTCCTGGGGTTACCGGTTGCTTGGAACATGCAAGAATGATCTGGGAGGCTATCCAGAGGGCCAAGTCAGAGAAACTGAATCTTGATGTTGTATGGCTAGAACTAGCAAATGCCTACGGATCAGTACCACACGAGATGATCCAGCTAGCTCTCAGAATGTACCATGTACCAGAGGTCATACAGGTGATGCTAGATGACTACTTCGGCGGATTCCGCATGAGGTTCTCAACAAATGACTACACAACTAATTGGATCAATCTGGAGGTTGGAATTGCTATGGGATGCACAATATCCCCAATACTTTTCGTAATGGCCATGGAAGTCATATTTAAAGCAGCAGAAGGCAGTGCAGGTCCCACCAATCTAGGTGGTGGATGTTCAATGCCTCCCCTGAAAGCATTCATGGATGACACCACCATTATCTGCTCCAAAGAAGATGAGACAAGGCGGATGTTGACGCGCTTAGATGACTTAATGTCATGGTGCAGAATGGAGTTCAAGCCAAAAAAGTCCAGCAGTCTATCAATAAGGAGAGGCAACATCCACGACCTTCACAGTAGCGGAACAGCAAATACCAACAGTTAGTCAAGAACCAGTCAAGAGCCTCGGAAGATGGTATGATTCCTCCATGAAAGATACCCGGCGAGGAGCTGAAACATTAGAGCTCGCCTCTGAAAGCCTTCTAGCCATTAACAAGTGTGGAGTCCAGGGTAAATTCAAGATATGGTGCCTGTAGTTCATGCATATTCCCAAACTTCTATGGCCACTCTTAGTCTACGATATCTGCTCCACCACAGTAGAAGCAATAGAAGCTAAAATCAACAAATATACAAGGAAATTGCTGGGGCTTCCTCCGGGTCTTTCAGACGTGGCAATGTACTGCCGAAAAGCAAAGCTAAAACTGTCAATGAAATCTATCCTAGAGGAGTACAAATGCGGCTAAGCCAGATTACTCACCATGTTGAAGGAATCTGATATCCTGTGGTCAAAACCGTCCAGCCATCCCTGAAAACTGGAAAAAAGTGGAAGGTCACAGAAGCCGTAGACGAGGCGAAAGAATGCCTTAAAATGAAAGAGGTAATCGGTCAAACTCAATCTGACCGCAGGGGCCTTGGATCAACCACAGCCAAATGGTGGTCAAACACAGAAGGCAAGGAAAAAAGGGACATAATCATAGATGAGATCAGGAATAAGGAAGATTCTACACGCGTACAGAAGGCGGTCCAGCAGCCTCAGCAAGGTCAGTGGACAAATTGGGACACTGCCATACAGAGAATCTTAACATGGAATGATATCTGGCACATGGCGCCTCTGAGAATAAGCTTCCTCATCAAGTCCCATAATCTTCTATCCTCAAACGCAAATCTAGTGCGATGGAGAAAGAAGGACGACCCTACATGCCCACTGTGCCAAGGTAGACAAACTAAAGAGCATGTACTGAGCTCCTGCAAAGTAGCGCTCTCTCAAGGGCGATACACGTGGAGGCATAACAGAGTCCTTCAAGAACTTGCCTCCGTCATAAGCACAGCTAAAGGGGAAATCCACCCCTCTTCAACAGGCTCAACAGTATTCACCACAGAAGGTGGTGTCAAAAAATGCCACGGAGGGTCGATCACAATAAACACCCATAGAAAAGATCTGCTCGACGGCTGCGACGATTGTGTGGTTTAAGCTGAGCTCCCTTAATGGAAAAGACACCCTGATGTTATCAGACAGCATTTAGGCCTGACATGGTGATCCATTCTGCTTCAACACAACAAATTATCATAATGGAACTAACTGTCCCCTATGAAAGCAGAATGGAAGAGGCATATGCCTTCAAGGAAGGAAAATACCTGGACTTGACAAAAGAACTAAAAAAAGGTGTTTAAGAAGCTAAGGTAATGCCAGTAGAGATTGGCGCCAGAGGATTTGTGGGTTCTTCAGCCTATAGTCTTCTAAGTAAACTCTCCATAAGTGGCAATAAGACAACAAAAGCCCTAAGGCTACTAGCCGAAACAGCTGAGAACAGTTCTCGCTGGATATGGAGCAGAAGGAATGAAAGTTTGCTTCATAAAGATTAACAATCTCTTATGACAGGGCATCCAGCTGGCCGAAGTGGTTAATCGCCGTTTTTGTAAACATATGTACGCGGATTCGAATCCTTGGCAAGCAATCCAGGAGGAGAAAAAAAAAAGTATGTAGCAGGCATCTGGGAGTCATGACCTAGATGTCCTAGCCCGGCCCCCTTGGAGTGTCAGGAGTTACAGGGCCGAAACACTTGCTATGTGTTTCTTCTCTGAATACTCCCTGCTACCTAGCTCCCTAAGAGTTTCTAACTAATTACTGCTGTTTTGTTTGTTAAGGTGTTCCTTCTCGTTGCCATCATTCCCAGATCGCCATGTCTGTGGCCTTTGGAATATTTTCACGTCCTCCAGTGTGCGAATCCATCTATTTTGTAGGGAGGTTTATTTAGCCTCGGTCTGGTTCCTGAGACCTGTTATATCGAGTGGAGCTGCAGTCCGTGCTGTGCTGTTTGAGGCCGCAACCAATCCACTAGAGTTATCTCCTATTTCGTTTTTTCTATTTTTGTAGGTGTCTCGTAAGACTCCAACTATAATGCTGTCAAGCGGCACGATGACTAACATGACCTGTATACCGGCTCTCTATGTCCACTACGGCAAAACAAACATACGATAACTCTTATATTTGTGTGCGATACGGCTTAGGCATACTCAGGTACACACAGAGACGATAAATCAAATAAATTATCGAGCTTGCTGGCCGTAGTGAAGTTTCAAGGTAAATCAGTCTGGCGTTGTGTTCAGCTCCACTCGAACTAACATATCTCAGAAACCAGACCGAGGCTAAAGAAACCTCCCTACAAAATAGATGGATCGCAAGCTTATATTTTATGTCATGATTCTTTGCATAGCAAGTATCTATGGTATCTTATTTGTGACCTTCATTGTTTTGCTTGGTAAAGCCGTATGGGCGAAACGTTGTTACGTATGCTCTATGTTGTTTCATATGTTCATATAAGTTTGAGTTGGTGCTTGTATAATTGTACTATTTTGACACAATATAAATTATGTATGATGTGAACTCTTTAGCAAACTTAGTGTTTAGAGGTTACATCACGAGAAAGAAAAACTCAGTGGATGTAGAACATTTGTCGATTCTCTTCAATCTTGGATACAACTAGGAGGAATAAAATTAGGCCTACTTGGAATTTTCTATCCATTATTAGGCAACGCTGTTCTAAACCTCATCTAATACTTATATAAGATTTTCAATTGCATCTACATATTTAATTACAGCACCAATGGACTTTTGCAAGATGCCAGCTTCCAAAAACCCTGTAGACTCTCTGATCTCCATCTAAAAATGAAGCCTTAGACAAAATTTATTGGTTTTGGACATCTGTAGGTTTTCTCTGCGGGCATAATTATTATCTTTTTGGCAAGATGAGTTATATTGGCTTCTTATTAGTTTTTATTGATAAATAATGTTCAAATTGGATTTTTCTATTTGTTTGTCACAATTATTAATTTTCTAACCATTTTGTTTCTTGATCGGGACATGTTAAGCTGTGTTTTGTTTTTGTTTTTCTTTTTTAGTATTTGTTATATAAGCAGTACTGAATTACGACCTTTACTTTTTCATTTCACGATCTACATTCTTTGACAATGTTCATGTGATTATTGAAGCTACCTTGGTGAAATTCAGCCTGTGTTTGGTCTTTTTTTCGCTCGTCGGCCGTTCACAGGTTGAACTGAGATGAATGATGACAAGAGAGCATCTTGCTCATCCTTTGTCTCAAGACTATGAAAATGAACAATTACCCTTTCCCTGTCCTCTGCAGAGGTAACTTCAAAACATTTCAACCCACTGTAATTACAGGGAGGGCCAGTTTCATAATTGTTTAACTTTCATCTCTTTGAAGCTCTCTTTTCCTGCCTTTAACAGGTTTTCATTGGTTAATCAGGGACAGATTGTCTGTCTTCACCATCCGCCATTTCGTTTTGTTGCTAAGTAGTCATGTGACCTCTTTGAGAGCTTTGGTTGGTTGAATTAGAGAATGCATGTGGACATGTGTTATTGTTCCCTATTCTCATCTGGATAACTGTGGTTCTTCCATCTTCAGGCCTTTAAAAAAATCATTATATCTCAGGACAATTGTGGTTTATCGCTCTGATAGTTTTAACAAAGAAAGCTGAAGCTCATGCCAAAGTTTCAAAGGTAATAACCAATGAAAACATGACATATGGACAACTGTGGTTTTTCCCCCCTTGCTCTTTAAATGTTTTACTTGTAGATCTATAAACTGAGAAAAAAAGTCTTGAAAAAGAAATTAATTTATGACATTATATTTTTAGAATATACTAGCTAGCCCGATAACATGAAATTGGATAAATTTTCTTAAAAACAAGTTCAATAATATAACCTCTATTTAGGTTCATAGAACAACTGGAGTATGAAAGATATGTAGTGTTCATCAAAGGACCATCACCGTCATGTAATCTTCTCATCGCCTTCCTTATGACGGTGAAGTCTTGAGTATTATTTGAGCTTATTTAATATGATCCCCATGCATACATGGAATAAGAAGGGGAGAAAGTATTACATTAAAATCACAAACTCTAAATGGAATAAAAATGTAGCAGCATATTTAAACCTCCCGTTTTTTTTTCTATGTGTGTCGTGTGCAAAAAGCTCTCTGCTATTCCCCTCATTCCCCTACCAGCTTTCTTACAATCCCTACGTATACACTATTGCTACCATTGCTATGCTCATATCATCTGATAGCGCAAACTTTTTCGTATAGATCATTACTACTACTACTACTACTACTACTACTACTACTACTACTACTACTACTACTACTACTACTACTACTACTACTACTACTACTACTACTACTACTACTACTACTACTACTACTACTACTACTACTACTACTAGAGCTGCTACTACCACTACCACTACTACTACTACTACTACTACTACTACTACTACTACTACTACTATTACTACTACTACTGCTACTGCTGCTGCTGCTGCTGCTGCTGCTGCTGCTGCAGTTCCTGCTGCAACTGCCGCTGCTGATGCTGCTGATATCACTTTTACTGCCACTACACCTGTTATTACTGTTGCTGGTGCTGCTGTTACTTATCCTTCCATGTTTATGAATAAACAAAACACAAAAGAAAACAACTTAATATGAAGTTTAATACAAATCAATCAAGCAGCACAAAGATAATTCTTCATCGAATGTACAAGTACACTTAATATCATAGAGCATAATGTGATGCAGAAACAGAATACATTTTAAGATGTTCAGGTTTTACAAAAGATACTTAGAAAGGAAAACTTATACAAATATATATATTACAAGATATCACTTCCTTCTTTGCTCCCCTTCCCCCCCCCCCCCCCCCCCCCCCCCCCCCCCCCCCCCCCCCCCC
>BLXT01006199.1:3171396-3188758 GCA_019648995.1 Plakobranchus ocellatus | reverse complement strand
TTTCAAACTTCCTTAGGGACCAACAGTTACCCCAGCCATCACAACTCCCAGGTCTAGTAGTACAGCCAGTAGCCAGTTGACCATGCCTGTGTCAGTGCCGGAGCTGCTGAAAAACTCACGCAGGCCTAAGTCACCCTTGCCCCCTTCCCCAGCACAGGCCATCCAGTCCACGGCCCTGTCGTCAAGCCTGGCCCAGATGCTGGGGGCTCAGACGGTCTCCATGCTACAGGGCAACCAGCTGCAGCAGTTCCTGCTGGTGAGTCCCGCCCAGCTGGGCCAGCTGGCTGCCTCCACACAGCTGGCCGCTCAACCTCCGCCCTCAACGCAACCACCACCTCCACTCTTGGTGGCTAACCAGGTGAGAATTGGAGCACAATCTGTGATCTCGACCCATGAACTTGAAGCTTTAGCATCAAACTGATAGCCTAGTATAGTAAACATTGGTTATAGATTGTAGGCTGAGTCACATACACTCTAGTGTCATCTTTTTTGCAGTGCTGTTTTCTCTGTCTGCCTATTAAAAAGTTTTGGAATCTTCTCTATAGAAACTCTAGTTTCTTGGGCTATCACGCTAGGCCTTTCATGGGTATTATATTGTTTGCAAAGGTGGGATTCTTTCTTTTTTCCCCTTTCCTAAACTTTCTTCAACCCATTTTCATAAACAAATAAAAAAATTTTATTGCTCGATACAACCAACCCTAAGCTTTTCCGGAAAACTTATGCGGAGAAACAACCAATAAAAATGTAACGTGATATATAAGATATGCACAATGTTGTAAATGAACGTCAGTAGGATGAAGTGAAATTGTAAGTCTGGTCTGTCGCCCTGAAACATTCTGAGAATTCAGTTCCCATCTCTACCTGTTCCATGTGGTTACCATCAAGGTCCTCAGTTACGTATTTTAAGCAGGGTTTCCGCTTTTTCGGCTAAAGCCAGAAATCTGTCTTTTTCACGCAGAAAAATCCACTCCTATTTGATAGTTATATTTGGCCTTAGTTAATTCAATTTGTCCGATGTGCTATGGGGCTGCGCACAGTGTGGGTGTCTAATATTTTTTCGGGCTTTTTGAAAGTTGGGTGGTGGCATCCCTGTTTAAGAATCACATGAGCTCGGGATTATCCATTCCATTAAGGGTACAAAATCTAGCCGTCAGTGTTGGAAAAACTGCCTGCCATCAGAGACAGACAAACAGCTTTCTCATTTTTGAAGAATAGATTTACACTATAGACCTATTTTATTGTACAGGTAAAACTCATCTGATCAGTTATATGGGGAAAACATTCAGGCTTTTAATAACATAAAAAGAAGTTTGGTGCACTATAAAAAGATGACAGAAGTTGATGTATAGCCACAAAAGTTATTTTAGATGGATAAGATCGAAGATTTCAATCATGCCCTTTCATCAGTTTACCAGTCAGCTCTCCAGGAGCCTGTAAGATGAAACATTCCTAGGTGCCTAGTCTTCACTTGAGTGAAAATGCTGCTGGATCACACGATATTTCATTTCTTTTGGCTGCCAGTAGCTGAAAGTAACCCAAGTATGGTGTCAAAGGCTATCAGTTTGCATAAATAGTTTCATCAGTCTATATCTACTGGCAAAGAAGCTCAACAGAATTGCCATTTTAAACAGCAAAGTCTGAAACTTTTTTTGCGTATTGGAAAATGGTTTGGGATTTTTTAATATACTCGGTCCACAGCAAGGTGATATCAGGCTTATAGGCTCCCTGTAAGGCCAAGGCGCCAGTGGCAAGGCTCAAACCTGCGACAAGGATCCCTGCAGATCTCAGGATGGACTCACTAACCACAGAGCCACTGACGCCCCGTATTGGAAAATTCAGACCGACCAATAGGCATGGCAATAATGCTCTCCATTTAGCTGCGGTTGTATTACAACGGCATTGTGCTATAGATATGACTTATGCCGCTTTCCTAGAGTAGCACGGATGTTGACCAGCGACTTGAGACTTATTGAAATTGGTTTAGGGTGGGTTTTTTTTTTTCGGGGGGTGGGGGGGAACTACGTTAAATAATCAACATATAGAATGATGATGCTACCATCTCCCTGAGAATAAAAAAAATTAATTTCATCTTTCCCTCCCCTCTCATTTTGTTCTAATTCTCAGGGAAGACTTCCACTGCTCTCAGCCAGTAGCCTCTCTCTGTTTGGTCAGCCTGCCACCACAAGTGCCTCAAGCACACTGACCTCTCAACAGCAGCAGCAGCAGCAGCACTATTCACCTCAGTCACCACTGCGTACCTCTGACCACAGCATGTCACCCACAACATCTCCTCAGACTAGTCCTAGAGAGAACTCTCCTGTCATGACGACGCTCTCTGAGTTGGTTAGTCTTTTGGAGGGGTCTTTAGATACAAAATTGTATCTGGGGTTGCTTTTCCAAGAAAAGGTCCATGAAAATGTGGGCATGATGCATTTTGTAGACAATTTTTTTAACTTAGACAATTACAGTATGTAAAGACTTGAATGGATTCAAGCATCTTATTGTTATGAGAAAAATTAAAGCCAAAGAGAAAGAGGCAAAAGCAAGCAATGGAAACTTGATGCACAATTTTTTTATTCGAAGCAGAAGTAGATGCCTGGATTATTAGATCAGGTATTAATCTGATTTTCAGATTGCAGATATTTAAGGGTATAATCATCAAAGGAATGCAACAAAATATTTTGCTTGTATATCCTAAATGGTAAAAAGAAAGAAGACATGATAATTAATATTCGAAAGAGTATAGTTTTTAGAATCTGCAAACATCTTTTTATTACTTTCAAACCATGATTTTTTTTTAAATATTGGAAAAAGTTGGAATCTGTAGAGGCTACAAGGCTGTCACGAAGTAAGAACATAAAAGGATCACGCATCAAGTTACTGTCGTAGCTTTAGTGCAGTAACCTTCTAATTTAGCACTTGTAACTATGTGTGACATTTCGTTTTTTACTAAAGAAAATATAATTTGAGATTCATTTCTTTTATTTTTCTCAGGAGGAAGGTATGAATATAGATCTGGAGGAACTTGAAGTTTTTGCCAAGACTTTTAAACGAAGGCGTATTGAATTAGGTAAGTGAAGACTAATATTAGTGTAAAAATTTGATTTTGCTCTTTGGAGATGTCTTAGTCAATTCTAGGTGAAAAATTGTTTTTGAAAATTTGCAATTTTTAGTTTGAGTAGCAATACTGACAAAGTGAGTTGGTATTGTTTGCGTTTTCAGTTAATCTAAAGTCATTTTTTTTTCCCTATTTTTGGATGCTCCAATTACAGTAAAATCTGTATGAATATTTTTATTTGAATAAAATACCCACAGCTTTAATATTTGTCTGTTAAGTTAAACCTTATCCCATTTATTTTTCAACCTATTTCTATAATATTTACCAGGTGTCATCTTTAGAGCTAGGTGCATAGATTAACTTGATCATGGTGAATCTATTGGTTATGGTAAAATTTGTCTCTTTCAACAAAATTTTGAAAGATTACCCTCAAGTGTCTTGTGACGTTTTATTTTTTTTTTCTTTTCTGCTCTACTATAGGTCCTTTTTTTTTTTTTTATTTATTATTTGAATTGACACTATCTACAACTACTATAAAATCACAGGCTTGTTATTTCTAGTGGATATGAAAACCAAGTCTTTTGTGTTTGAAATCCGTGTGAAAACTGGTGTCCAGGATAGACATCTATGCAGCTATACATTTTTTAAAATTTTTTGACTTAATAATTTCTCTTCTCTTCTTTTTTTTTTTGTGAGCACTGATAAAAATCAACAAAACATTGGATTGACTAGAGTCCGACAACTTTTGAATCAGTGGGCTGAGCTTATCTTTTTTCTCTCTGTACTAGGCTTTACTCAGGGGGACGTTGGCCTGGCCATGGGTAAGCTGTACGGCAATGACTTCAGCCAGACGACCATCTCAAGGTTCGAGGCTCTGAACCTCAGCTTTAAGAATATGTGCAAGCTGAAGCCTCTGTTGCAGAAGTGGCTCAAGGTTAGAAAGTCTGTAAAAACATCTTTCCTTTAGGCCCAGGAGGAAAGATACGATTTCTTTTCTTTTTTTTTTTTTTTTTAAATTTTAAAGATTTGACCATTTATTTTTCTTACAAAGGAAAACGTTTGCAATACTAAATAATATTACTTCTAGCCATGCTGTAATATTTTGCCTTTTCTATCTGTTTGGATAACTACTGTCAAACCATTTATGTCATGTAGGTGAGGATCAACTGGAGTGAGTTAAAGTTAGATTAATGTTCAGTCATAAACACAAGCTAAAATCGGAAAACACAGCACATGGGGAAAAAATTAAACACATGTTAAAATCAGAAAACACGGCACATGGGAAAAAATTAAACACATGTTAAAATCAGAAAACACAGCACATGGGGGAAAAAATTAAACACGTGTTAAAATCAGAAAGCACAGCATATGGGGGAAAAAAATTAAAATTTTTTTCTTCAGTTGTTACCCGCCTACATGAAATAAATTGTTGGTTGGCAATTGTTCAAGGTGCAAAAAAAGCTAAGAATTAGGATATAGTCAAAACCTTTTTTTTTTTCTGGATAAAGTGACTCAAACGAAAACTTATATTCAATCATCTCTGAACTGAAATTGTGGGGACTTGGAAATCATTTTGGTCAAGGTAGGATAATACAAGGGGAAAAAATTTTGGGGACCTAAATTCATTTTAGTGTCGCCATGTATTTTTGTTTCAACATTTTAGATTCAACTGTGTTTTATTGTATTCAGGGACATGAAAGATTGCGCTTTTGTATTAGACGCTTCTTAAGGCTTTTAAGAAAATACCATAGGAGTTCAAAATTCACAAAGTCAGTCCTGGAGGGGATACGTGATTTGTTGACTGAAGGAAAAAGGTTATTCTATAGATAAATCCTTCAGGAAATGTGAGTCTTCTGTGACTTATCAGAGGCAGGCAGGAGACCAGCAGCTTAATGGGTGCAATCTTTTTTTTTCCCTTTTTTTTAATTCAAAGCAATAGTTTGTAATCCATGGCATTCATTTCATTGCATTTTTTTGTTCATAAATAATAGTCACTGCACAAGGACCATTTCTAAAAAAAAAGTTTTATCTACTTTGCATCCATGCCAAAAGATTTTGCCCTCACTTTAGAGAGTGGTCTCAATGTGGATCCTTGACTGTGGCGACATCAACACATCTTTTTTGTAGGATGTTAATAATGCAGTGTTCCTGGCTTGATTTGTGTCTTAATTCTCAGTTTATTTCAAATAATGTAGTTTTCCTGACGTGAATAGTGTCTAATTCTGAATTCTATTTTACCCCAGGATGCAGACGCTATGTCCCACAACAGCAGTCCGTTGTCGCCAGGTGGTGTGGGCGGAGAGGGTGGTATTGGCCGACGCAGGAAGAAGAGGACCAGCATTGATACATCCATCAGGGTAGCTTTGGAAAAGAGTTTCCTCGGCAACCCAAAACCCACCTCGGAAGACATCACTTTGATAGCAGACTCGTTGAATATGGAGAAAGAGGTATCAAAGCAGAGGCCACCCTAAGGATAAAGGGGTTTTACTCACTTGATGTTTCATTCATTTTGCATTTGCATTCTTTCAATCTAAAATTCAATAACTATCTGTTGCTGAAAATACGAAACTTTGGAAATTTTTTTTTTCATTTAAATTATTCAAACTCCTTATTTTGATTGAATTTTTATCCAGGCCCCAGATTTGTCCTTTTTTTTTATTTCAATGTTTGAAATCAATCTTAACAAAGGTGTCAATCCAAAATGCAAGAAAATCGTGGTGAGGATTTCAATTCAAGGCTTTTTCCATGACACTGGTAGAAGCAGAAGATTGAAATAGAAAGAAAAAAATTACCGCACAAATAATATAGGCCCTACTTTAGGCAAATGAGTTTCTTTAGAAACACTTTAATTTCTGTTTTTGAATGTGCATATTCTGAATATTTATTGGATAAGAGTAAGACGCATGGCTGCCAGCATTTTGCTACAAATGTCTTTATAGGGAATGGGATTTCAACAAAGTTACTCTTCTTTTCATGTACCTCTAGTTTTCGTTTATGACACAAAAGCTTGAAAAAATTGATACTTTTAATATTTCTCTGCTAGAATCTTCTATCTAGACATAATATTTTATATTATTTGGGAAATCTTATTTTAGATCTAGTAGTATTTTTTTTTAAATTTCGAGTTTCTGAAGAAACAAATAATGTTGGTTGGATTAGATTCACCAAGGGGGATATTGCTCTTACGTTTCCCTCTAATCTCCTTCCCTGTGCCAGGTGATCCGCGTATGGTTCTGTAATCGGCGACAGAAGGAGAAGCGCATCAACCCACCGAGCAGCAGCTACAGCCAGCACCACAGTTCTCAAGTGCAGGTGGGGAGGTTAGGAGGAGAGGCCCCTAACCCTAGCTCCGCAGGGTCGTCTGGCAGGCTTGAGCCAACACCAGGTGCTATGTCAGAGATGTTGCTGGGCGGGGACCAGCAGGAGCAGCTCAACCAGCTCCTCAAGCAGCACCAGCAGAACCAGCAAAAGCAGCTGTACCTTCAGAAACAGATCCAGGAAAAGCTGGCACAGGTTGCGGAGGCTTCCCAGCATTCCCTGTCCTCCTCGCAGGCACCAGATTCGCCCCCGCCCTCCCTTCCCGCCTCACAGGCAGCATCGCTCGGCCAGAGCCAGCACCTGTTGGAGAATGGCATGATGCTGGGCAGCGTTTCCAGCAACATTTCCGCTCCTGACCACGAGGCAGGGTCTACAGCCACGGCAGCGGCTAACTCTGTTGGCCTGCATATGTTTCCTTCAGGGTTGCTCTCCTCGACGGACAGCACATCAATAACAGGGCATGCAGAGGCTGATGCTTCCGTGCACAGCCCCTCACCTTCCTCAGCTACCTCACACAATGGACTGCTGCTTCCTGTGTCACATGCACACTCCCCTTCCATGAAAACTGGCGGCCTCACGCAGCTACACCACTCTCCCCCTTCCTCAGGGATTCTCAAATCACCCGCAACAACCTCCAATGGTTCAGCTCTCTTACTTTCCCACATGTCATCAAATGGAGGATTATAGAAACCTCTCTTTTTTTTTCTTCCTTCTGTAAATGGCACAAATACTCAATGAAGATGTGAGATCTTATAGCACTAAACAGTTTTTTTCCAAACATGCATGACCAGTACATCTTTATTGAATTGGATGCTTTGGGATGTAAAATATTTTTCTGTTGGGTTAAAGTATGCAATTACCATGTTATTAAAGCTGATATACATCAAACGACTCATGAACATTAAATAATACCCAATACACACCCCAATAGATAATTTTGCATATTTTTGGCATTCCTATGTTTTTTACCAGTACAAACTTTGACAAGTTGCAGGAATGTATTTTCCAAAAAAAAATATTGGTTTTCACATCTTCCTGATAAGGATTTAACTCCTTTTTGTTGAGTTGCTGTAAATTTGTGCCTTTATGAATGTTATTTTATTTGTGTTTTTATTTTTTTCGGAGGGGTTTTGTGGGAGTAAGGGAGGTGGATTGCTTATTTTGCCATTATTTGACTGAACTTTTTAAAAAATATACGGGCTTTACATTATTACTTTATTGTATAATACTACATGTTTTAAAACTTATATTTATATAAGACTCATGTTACACATTTTAGAAGAAATCATTGCTATACCTTTAATCTGGTCTCTGTGAGATCAACAATCAGCAAAATTGGGTAAAGATGCGTTGGTTTTTACTCTAAGTTGTGGGCATTTAAAAATTTTTCAAAGTAATTTACTTATCTATTATTGGCATTAAAAAATCTCATAGTGAGATATGGATATGTTCTTGCTAGCTGAAGAGGAAATCTTGGTTATGAGCTTTAGCGGCCCTCTTTTCTGTAATGTCCTGTAGCTTTTTTTTTTTGTCAATGTTTTTGGTCCTATAGCTCCCCACATGCTCAGAGGAAGGAAAGAAATCATGCCAAAAGTGACTGCCCAAACTTGTTTTTTTTTTCTGTAGAAATTCTCTTTATATATAAAAAGAGAATGGCGAAGCCAATTGCATGCTGAAGCACTAGTACAAATGTTATGCCAGGATTATCAGTATCTATTTTTGGATAGTGCTTATGGTGTCGTCTCACTGAAAATTGTATACATAACAATAAATCCGAGTGTCTGTGGGAGTGACAAGATCTTCTGTAAAAATAGTATCACGTACAAGTACAATGTATAGCTAGTGATTGATAAGCTTATTGCTTGGGTTTGGGATGCAACATAACCTTCTGTCCAACCAAGTGATGAATAAGAAACAGATTTTTCATCAGTCAGGTCAGCATGGAAAGCAATGGCAAATTACCTCACGTTGCTGCGTGCTTAGAGAAATGATGGCAAAGACTCGAAAACTGCCTTTTGCATCAGTGACAAAGCAAATAATAGAAATTGTCAATTTTTTTGTTTTTTTTGTTTTTTTTTTTGTGGTGAAGTAAGTTGTGGAAATCACCGCACAATGCTTGTTATCTCTATCAATGATAAAACGAGTATCAGAAACTTGCATGTTTCTGTGGTGGAGTACAATTTTCTTTCCTTCTCCTCTAGATCTGATTAATAAATGCAACGTAGTAAATGGAGTCAATTGTCTACATTTGCTATGAAATTAATTTGAGCTGATAGAGTTTAAGCATACCTGCAGCTTTTATGGCAGTCTCTATGCAGCCTTCTAAATAGGCCTTCATACGTGAGGTTTTCTTTTTTTTCTTGTTTACAAAATTGTGATGGCACTTCGCATAAAAAAGCTTTTTTTCTTTTTGGAACCAAGGATTCCAATAGCCAAAAAACAAAAGTGCTAATTGTGCTTTACTACTCCTCTTTGAGTTCACTTTTATATTTTGGAATTGCCACCAAAATACGACCTCATTATATTTATCCATATTTTTTCCAATTATTGTTTATGTGAAATAAATAAATGGAATTAAATATTGTGGGTTTTTTTCCCTTGAAACAAGGGCTGGGAGTCATCTGCCTCAATATTTATGTATTGAAAAAAAAAAAAAAGGAAATTTGTAAAAGTACAATCATTCTGCCTATCAAGGTAAAATTTCAGTCTTTTTTATGCTTGGTTTTTCTCAGCCCTATTTGAAAGGATAAAAGTAAAACATCTGTTTTGTTTTATACAGGTCATGTTTCCTGCAATGTCTCACTATGCTTTAAATAATTAATGAATTTACATTTTTAATTAAACCTCATCGCGGTGCACACCGAGTGTTATTTGAGTATAGTTTAGACTGGGCTTTTTACTAATTTTAGTGTGAGAAGAAATCCTACTTATAAATCATGGTGTGATATCGCTTAAGTTCACAGCAGCTACATACAAGGTGCAGATTTCAAAAGTCTTTTCCTCCTCTTAACCAAATGTTCCACTTCTTGATAGGGACAGCACTAGATGACCAAAGTAGAAATCTCTAGCAGTTCTTGATTTTCTAATTCTGTAAAACGGTGAAAGTGTAGATCGAAACCTGTATGTCTAGATAGACGAGTCAAAACAAGCAATATTGTTTTAAATGGTGTGCACTGTAGCTTTATCAAGGTAAACCAGGGTTATTTGAAATGTTTTGCATTTTTTTTAATGGGTAAACATAATTGTAAATATTGTAAAGTGACCTCTTAATGCAATTACTACCTTTATTCTTCTTAAGTGAATTCAAAACCAAAGGAAATTATTGACAATTCCATTTCATTCCAATTGTCTGTGACAAACTAAGATTTTATGCTGGCAAAATCTTATACAATTCTTTCTCTCTCTCTCTCTCTCTCTCTTTCTCTCTCTCTCTCTCTCTCTCTCTCTCTCCTTCCTCCCTTTGCTTTTGTTTTTTCTTACCATGCAAATTATTATTGCTTGCAATTACACTGATCAACAATAAAATAAATAATTATCATAATCAAAAACCTTTTGGATATTTTCTGATTTTTTTTTTTTTTTTTTTTTTTTTTTTTANNNNGCGTATAATTACTGTGGTTTGATTTCATACATTTACATAGCACACATATTTGTTGTGGTACAGTTCAAATGTACCAGAAGTTAAATTTTAACCATTTTAAAATCAATGATAAAGTCAAAGACGCCAGTTACTAAGCTCTGATAGGATAAAAATTTGGGTAGAGATGTAGTAATTCTGTTCCAAATCATAGTAGTTTCAGGCTTTTTCAAAATAATAATAAAAAAAAAAAAAGGCTTGAAGAAATAGAAATTTGAAATGTTTATTTGTAATTTCTTATTTCTCTAAAGATTTACATGTATTTTGCGACTAGTCTGCAAACATATGCATTATACATACACTAATTGTGGAAACGGAAAGTGTGAAAATATCTTAAAATTTTTATGACAAAAATCATTCGTGTGTGTGTGTACTCTTCTTTGCATAAGACTAAAAAAAAAGCGCTGTGTTATTGAGTTATTCTATTTGGCAGACTTAGTTAGACAAATTGTGCATAAGCTCTAGGCATTTATTACTAAATTCATAAGTGGAAGTAGAGAAAGCATCATTTTTAAAAAAAAAAGGTAACTTCAACGGGAACAGTTGCAAGTTCAAAGATCAATTTTGAAGACAAAAAAAATCCTTTTGCAATGACGACAGCTTCTGTAGTTTCACAAGTGTAATGTTTTCTGTAAATTAGGCTTTCCTTCCAAGTTTTGAGAGTATAGCATTGGGTTTGTACAAGAATAATAAATTCGATTCACAAAGGCTACACTTAAATATCCCCAAGTCTATTTTGATCTTATATGGAGACATAGTTTTGATAGAAGACAAAGGTGGACTGAGCTTGATATTTTAAAATTCAATCAAGTGAATAGTAGACCATGACCTACACCATAACAAAAATAGTTTAGAACTCAGTTTAAAATAGGTTTAGAAATACCGCACTTCCAAAACATTAAGTAACTCTATTAAGGATCTTGAAGATGCAGTGGTGGTTCAAGGAAATAAAGTTAATATAGTAAAAGAATGCAACCACCAAATCAAACACATATGAACAAATTAGAGCAAAACAAATCAAATGCACAAATGTATTGCCCTTTAGGCTTTATCAAAACTATATCCCATTATTATAAATCTCAGTGTTTAGATAAAGCTCAAGTCTGAACTCTATAAGCTATACATTAGTGCAGATGAGCACAATCATGTATTCAGCTTCCACCATATGGGCCTGCAAAGAGTGAAACAAGCCTTTTTATGTAGGCCCTGGCATCGAAATTAATCCAGATGAGCTTCTGAAGTATGATGCAACTTGTGTGAAAAGCGCGCCCCCCCATACACACACACACGACTCTCAATAACGCGCAACGCACCCACTTATTATCACTCCTACTTGGTCATTCGATAATTTTTCCATGCAAGCACTAAGCAAATTGGCATTCCCACACACTGGAATTACTAAGATTTTTCCCATCCTCAATGAGCTTAAAATTATGGGTGAATTAAGATCAAATTTTAAACCCATAACTAATCCAAGGGATGAGAATTCAAGAGTTCTACCTCAGAGTAGTGAAGGAAAAAATGTAGAGGAGAAATTGTATTTGGCAATATGGCACCAGGGATATCTACTATAATCTAGTTGATTTAGGTCTGTTACTGTAGCGGGAGGGCAGTTGGCTATCAAGTCAAGAGGTCTGTGGCTCAAATCCCAGTCTGGGGCAAGTCAATTTTTCATTATTCTTTTGTGTCCACGAGCATTAAAAATGGGTAGCTAGGTCTCCTAAGATCCAGTAAAGGCAGCGAGGAAAGCAATGGCAAACTACCTCATAATGCCGTATACCAAGAACAATCAGGTCCCTACTCCTGGTTCCCTGATGCTTGGACTAAACTTGGGACCCATTTTATTTTTACTGCTGCCGGGGTTGGGTTTTTGTATATAGCCAGTCTACATCAAGGTGATCTCAGGCTTTTAGGCCCTCCGTCAGGCCAGGGCGCCAATGGCGGGGCTCGAACCCACGACAGAAGGGTCCCTGCAGATCTCAGGGCGAACTCACAAGCTACTGTGCTACCGACGGCCCCCACTGCGGCCGGGTCATGACCCTGAAATACAGGTGACAGAGGCCAGCACAAGTGTTACTTTTTTTTTTTCAGATTACTAACCTTCGTTGGGGTATTTTTTATAACGAAACTACACAAAAACCACCATTGTAACACAAATATTTTATAATATGTTAGACCCAGATATAGGTAGAGCAAAGTAAATATGATCTCATCTAAAGTATTCTGCTTAGTCTTAAAGATTTACTTATAATAAGAAAAATGACTATGAGCAAAACTTATCCTTATTTTGACATTCTTTCTGTTCCATCAACTATCAGGTTTATTTTTTTAAAGTGTACTGACATGGAAGTAATGGGCCTGATTTGCCTGGAAGAGGTTTGCTTAACTAAAGTAACCCTGATGAGGCAAAATTTTAGGCCGAGAGTGACAGACAGGAAAAAAGAGTAATGCAAATGAAGATGTTAACAAAGGACAATGCCAGGTCGCTGAGAGAAGTGTGTTGTTGATGTATAGAACCTGAATATAAAATCGGATGCACAAGGACCCCTTGTATCAATGAGCAAAATGTCCCAATAAAAAAGATGGTTGACATATATTACATTTTTACAAATCGGTACTGATGACATGTATTTAAATGGCAGATTTTTTGTTATTTAATTTCATCACTGCCATGATATATAGGTGAATGTTATTCAAACCTTCCGCTCACATCATGCTTGCCTCTTTAATAGTATTAGAGGCCCATTTTTGAGTCTTGAATTTAATTCAATTAACAAGTCAAGAAATCTACTGGGATTATTTGCTAAAGGTCTTTTACTCTATTAATTTTTTTTCCAACCAAAGAGCATCTCCAAGATCCTTAAATTTCTTTATTTGTTTCCAGGCACGCAGTGTTTGTGTACTTTTCTCACTTATTTCAAAAGACATGAAAGGGAAATGCTCTTTTTTCAGTTGCTATCATCATTTTTTTTTCGATCCACAGTACTAAGCTTCTAAAGTTTTATTGTTATGTTATAGACAAAATTGATTTAGTCATGCATTGCAGATTATCTTAGCAGTAGCTCAAAGTTTTCCATAAATATATAGTCTATTTATATGGAAGAAAGTTGAATTAATACATGTTTGAATTAGGCTGAATTCATCGTATAAGTAGACCTATCTTAAGATACCATTTTATTTTCTGATGAGTATTGTGTAATGTTGTAGAAAATCGATAGCTAAGGATTTCTTATCTTACACACTTATCCTGAGATAAAACTGAGGAAGTCACACAAAAAAAATTGATATGCTATTGAAAAAAAGTTTTGTATATAAGACGATCTTTTCTGCTCAACAAAGTGGAAGAAAGAATTGGGGCGTAATATGAGTGTTGATATTTATGGATTGTTGAATGTTGTGGTGCATCGTAGCTGTTTACATTTTCATGATTGTCTGGGTCTCAAAAAAGTGAATGCACTAAAAAAAAAAAGAATTATTCATGAATTATTCAGCTTGCTGAGAATGAATTGTGTGAGTAGGCAAGTATTTTATACATATACATATTTCAATACTTAGATGCATACCACTGGGTATACATATAAAAAAAGTTTTTTTATCACAAAAGTTTTAAAAAAATGAATACAATAAAAAGAAGTATTCATGAATTATTCAGCATGCTGTGTATGAACTTTGTGCATAGACATACATTTTATATACAGTGGAGTCTGGATAAATCAACTTGCTTAAAGTCAGCTCCTTATTGCAGTCCCTTTTGTTTTTTCTTCTATTTCTTTGTTATGGATAGTCAACTCTTGCTTAAAGTCAACCAATTTTGTTGGTCCCGAGAGGTCGACTTAAAACAAACTCCACTGCATATATATACATTTTTTAGGGCTAAGATTAGCTTAAGTCTACTCAGCTGAAATGCCAGGGTCCAGTTGTTTTTTTTTTTCCTTGAAAAGCATAGTAATTTGATTGGGGATATTTTTTTGATTGAGACATTTTGTTAAGATGCAAAATGAATTTTTCTTAATTCACGAAAAGAAGTGAAATCATAAGCTTCTCTAGTCAAAACTAGGTGAAAAAGAGAAAACCAAAAGCATTTTCATTTAAAAAAAAAAGCCGACCTTTATTTTATTTCAAACTACATATGGTAATCAAATAATAATTTATTCAATGGGACATCATTCATAAATAAACCAGTCACAATAAAAACGTTTCTCTCCTTTGTGCGCACACACACACACACACACACACACACACACAGACACACTTTCATTCCAGGTTTTTGCCACTCACGAACACAGCATGTCAGCATAACTAAAAATTTTCATTCCCTACAAAAATGGAGGGATGAACAGAGGAGAAGATTGTGGGGCACTTGGTGGCCATTTTGATTCCCTTTTCAAAGCAATGAATTTTTCCCCGAGCTATTTGTAAAAGTAAAGGTAGAAAAGGCAAATCAATACACCATTAGTTTCATTACAATCCCTCTGAGAATGGGACTCACTTTACTTTACAAAAGTTGGAAAATAGAAAAAAAAAACTCTAAGCTGCTGTTAATGAAAGTACAGGCATGTCAGTAGTAACATCGAATGATCAACAAAGATCGAACATCATGAAATCATCATAATTTTGGCAGCTGTTGAGTCCACAGCTTGACTGCTGCGAATACAATGAAGTCAGAATATTCCAACATAATAAAAAATAAAGGTTTAACATGACTGCTTTTTGTCAAACCCTTATGGGGTCCATGTTCCGCTACAATTTGAAAAAAAAAAATTGGGGGGCGGCTTTTTTTCTTTCATTTAAATGATTTTTTAAAAAGTGAACACCTCAATCTTGGCACTGAATCTCCACCTCTGCACCCAGTATTCATCATACAAAGCTCACAACATGTAGTTTCAATATTCATGCTATATGAAGGTATAAAATGTTAAAAATAAAAATTGTTATGATCGATTTCGACTGCTTATGAAATGAATTTTGACAACTTTCATTACTCTCAAAATATCTGCCAAGGATATTTTAGTTCCAAGCATCCAAGAGCAAAAAATATTTTACTGCACTTGTCACTGATATTTTTTTTTTTATCAAAATAAGGGAATGTTTTAGTGTTTTCTATCAAATTTCAATCATGCGGTAATGAAAGCCTTATTTCAGTATTAAATTAGGCAAAATGCTCTATGAGAATCGAGATATTCATCACAGCGTCCTTAACTTCTGAACCAGTCCCAGCGATCTGGATGGTAGATATTACACTCTTAAGGAAATATGTTGAATGGGTATTTTACCTTCTTAAAAATGCATTTGCATTTTTCCATCACAGCTTGCACAACTTTAGCTTACAACATAATCAACATATCTGTATCCAAGTTTCAACCTTACAAAGCTCACAAAAAGAAGTTTCAGTCAACATTATTGGTGTGAAGTCCAGAATCCAACATGCCACTCATCTAGCCATGACTCCAGTCATATGGTAGTCTTCAAATACCCAGTGCCAGGAAATGTGTGAATGGAGCACGACGATACAGCTATACATCCACAGAGTCTTCTTCCTGGACATCCAACTTCCCTCCTGAAAAATCTGGATATAAAACAAGATCAGATGCATAGCTCATTCCATTTTGCGTAAAGTTTAGATTTCCATGAGTAAACCTCACTAAGGAAGGACATGTCAAACATTGTGGTAGGGTGCATGGTAAAAGAGATGGAGGGCGATTACAGGCAGCCTTTAAAACATGGAACAGATTTAGTAGAATAAATACATAATCTGTTCACATAAAAATCGCCCAACAGGGTGGAAAGAAAACCATCTGAAAACAGCTTAAGACAAAGAAAGAAAAAAAAATTATGTTACCCTATATATATATTTTACTTAGAGAGAGAGAGAGAGAGAGAGAGAGAGAGAGAGAGTTTGCTCTCTTTGAAAATAGTATTTAGTTCATTTAAACATATTTATAAAAAACTTCTTTGTTTTATTATTTTATACACAAAAAAGTTATTTCCAATACCAAACAATCCTATACTGGTAGCCAGTAATCAGGTAAAAAAAAAAAGATAATTAAAAACAACAAGACACCCACGAGATCAGTAATGAAAGCTTGAGTGTTGCATTTAACACTATTGAGAAACATGATTTTTTAAGAGTTTGGTTGTTTTTTGTTTTTTTCTTTCAAGTGCTTCTTTTTTTTTTTTTACACATTTAAACCCTTCTACTAGCTTGGCACAGAAATAAGTGCTAACCATTGAAAAAGTCTCTCTACTCAGCTCTGTGTGGGACAAAGCAACACAAATGGTTTAGATTGTGACTGGCTGCTGATTTGGGCTGATCTCAAGGCATATTAGCTTAAAACTAAACTCATCACATACTAACCAAGCGTAGACGATCACGATAAACTGAGCAGCAGATGTCCTCATTTTTTCATGGGCTTTATGTTACAGCTGGGGAAAGAGTGCATATATTCTATTTATTATAATATGCTAAACAGCATGTAAAGACTATTCATCTATGCTAAGCCAGTAAACCAACAAAAAAACGCGCTACCTCATCATTTCTGCAGTTAAGTTCTTTAAAAAAAAGAAATATGATCAAAAGGATGGCATACATTGATCCACTCAAAGTGATGGCTGTCTCATTTTGTCAATGGCTTAGTGATAAATTTGTTTCATTGTATGGAGCCAGGTTAGAACAAATTTTCAGAACTTTTAGGAAATATATCTTCCAGTTCTTCAATCACCAGTATANNNCCCCCCCCCCCCCTTCTAAAACACACACATATACCCACATGAAAGAATAGAAGGCCAAAAAATGAAGACAAGAAAAGGCATCGTTTAGGAATAGTATTATGTCTATTATGTTTGCATGTAGCTATGGGAGTATGTATATGATTTAGTTACAGATGGGGGAAGTGGTGGCTTATCTGGTAGTAGAGTTGACTACCAAATCAAAGGTCCGAGGTTCAAATCCCAGTCTGGGCCAAGTCAATTTTCATTGCACCCTGTGTCCACCCAGCACTAAAAATGGGTAGCTAGGTCTCTTAAGACCCAGTGAAAGTAAAGGCGGTGAGGAAAGCAATGGCAAACTACCCCATCAGGACCCCACTCCTGGTTTCCCAATGTTTGGACAAAGCGTGGGACCCACTTTTAGTTATAGGTGGCTGTGTTTGTATCTTCATCCTATCAATTGGTAATAACATGTATCCAGTTTGACTGGTTGGAAAACAAAGCAATATCCTTCCTTGACATGTTTCTATTTTTCTGATTTGGCCCAATGGGTTGATCTTACTTCTTGTGATTTCTACCCGTTAGTTCTGTAATTGTCTCTCATTTTGTCTATTTATCCATCTATTCATTTATCTATCTATCTA
>BLXT01006199.1:3143933-3161929 GCA_019648995.1 Plakobranchus ocellatus | reverse complement strand
CGCTCATTTCTGATGCCCAGTCCATGTTTTCCTACAATATCATCTACTTTGTCTGTGCCTACTTTTGCATTGAAATCACCCATGGTTATGAGAGGATCCTGGGATTTGCATTGAGTCTTTGCTGTATCCAAATCATTGTAGAATTTGTCTAAATCTTCATCATTGCTATTAGCTGTTGGTGCATATACTTGTATAATGTTAAGGTCTACAGGTTTTCCTGCAATCTTCACCAAAAGGACACGGTCTGATAATGCCCAGTAACCTTTGATTGCTTTACTTATCGTCTGCTCTACAATGATACCTACTCCCTTTTCGCTTTCAGTCCCACCAGAGTATATAATCTCGTGTCCACCTGATGTTATCTTTCCGGCTCCTTTCCATCTAACCTCGCTCAAACCTAAGATGTCAAATTTCATTCTTTCCATCTCTTGCTTGATGTTTTCCAGTTTTCCTTTTTGTAATAAAGTTCTGATGTTCCATGTTGCAATATTCAATTTGTCTTTCAGTTTGCGCGCAGTAGCTTGATGACGATCGGGTGATACCTGTGGCACATAACTCTCCCTATTGGACGAGACTGGTATGCTTTTAAAGCAAGACCCTTCATTTACGTCGTTGTTGAAATTGATATTTGGAGTACACATGATTTTCTTTGCAAGTGTTACTCATAGTGGGTTGCAATTTCCTTTTATGAGGGCAGTACCCATACTGGGCGGGTTGTCTCGGCCATTGTGCTATTCTAGCATCCTCTGCCCGACACAGCAAGAAGCAGACCAGTTCCAAAAATATTTTGGCTGCTCCACCCCTCATCCATCACCTGCCTGCCGTGATTTCACATAACCCTGATTGGGGGGCTTAGTGGGTGCTCAATCTTGCCCAAGGATTTCCCACAGGCTAGCCAGAGGGAAGGAGGCACCTTACTTCTCCTGTTGGTGAAATGCTTTTCACCCCGCCACCCCGTATTGGCAATATAATACCAATCTGAAATTTAAAGCTTTTTCATTTACATTACATGACTGTGAGTCACAAAAAAAAAACAAACCCGAGGACAAAAATTTTGGGATTCATTGTCTGAAAAGTATAGTATGGTAGACTGGAAAAATTCACAGAAGAACAATTAGAACAAAAAATCCAAAAGTGCTGAAATCAGAATATCATTGAAGACATCAGGAAATCCATCACCCCGTGGAAAAAGAGACTCAGGGCTGTCCTTGACCAAGATTGAGGGTCTGTTTACTGGTGAGTGGAAATAATTTTGCATTTTCATCTTACACTTTTGAGACGTCCGTCTCTATGTCCAAGCTTTCCAAGAGCAATCCAACAGAAACCAATGAAATTTTGTAACAACATTTATTGCCATTCGAATATCTTGGTGAGAACAGAACGGACATACAAAGAATCAACCTGATATGAGGTGTGTTTTTTCTATCCCACCCAATGTATGTTCACTCCAGTCCTGACATCAAAAAAGCTGAGCATATAATGTGAAATGTTTGCCTCCATTGCAAATGAATTGCCTGCTTGAAATCATGCACGAGAGATTTCCTTACAGAAGCATTTCAAACAATGCTCTTTAATGGCATGGTGTGATGGAGTAAACTGTAAAAATCTTTTTTGCTGAACAAGTCAAAAATAAATTTTTTTTTAAATATATCAATAGATAAAGGAAAAATCAATTTCTTTTTTTCTTTTTTCATTTTTTTCCTGTCTTTAAAAGCACGTTTTCCTGAAAGAAACTTAAACAAAAAGTGTTCTCAACACAAATATGATAGCCACCATAAGATAAAGATCAAAACAATATGAGTTTAAATAACATCCAAATTTGTTCCTATCATGAACACCGAAAAAAAAAAATAAAATAAAATAAAATACAGCAAAGCCATGACAATCATTCTTATTAGAGAATTTCTTTGACAAATGATAAGATTTTTTTTAAAGTGTAATACATTTCTAAAACATATTAATTTATTTTTAATACACTGCTCCTTGGGTAAATGTAGACATAGATCTTGTGGTTCAGCTTTCTGAAAAGGGCAGATTTCTGACTGCAACAGCACTGGACAAAGATTATACAATTTTTCTTCTTTTGTATAGGAATGTATCCTTTTGTTAGAGGAAATGTCATGATATTATTGCAGTACAACAATACTAGCTGTATTGAATCCTTTATGGTTTTTCACATGCATAAAAATGCATTTACAATGCAGTCACTTTTAGATTATCCAAAATGAAAGAAATTGGTGACTGCAATTATTTATTAATGCATTTTACACACATTTTGAGCATCTCTTTTTTTTTTTAAAAAGATGTGGTGTGACAGTGCAATTTCCCCAACTTCACGACTAAGTGATCAGGCCTACTACCTACTGAAAAAAAAAAAAAAAGTGCATTGACAAAATGAAATGGGAAGACTTTCCAAAGTAGACTTTGCCCTCTATGCTAAACCTGATAGATCTCAATGTATTTCATCATGAAAATAAATTCTAACAGTGTGACTTCTAAATACACACACAAGAAAAGAGATTATTTTGAGAGATGCTATACAGTTGACAACTCACAATTCAAGTGAAAAGCGAGCACATTTTCTTTGTATCGTTTGTCTTTTTCATTGCATTAATATTACAATTTTAGAGAGAGAGAGAAGGTGGACTTTCTTTTTCACACTTAGAATGATAATCAAATAGATGTATGCAGGGTATTCTTTTTTACTTTAACCTGTGTCTCATGTTTGTTTATAAATGAACAGGTAAAATTTATCTTTCACTTTTTGATATGTCATTTCTAAATGAATCTATATAATATATATCTTTCTTGGCACAAAAGAAAAATTGTAAAGATATTGTTAAAGTCTGGCCCATGATCTCTTCATTTCTTTAGTAACTGAAGGTAAACGAGTGAAAGTAAGAAATAAAAGTGGCAGATCTTCTGTCTCTTTAATCTTTTTATGATCAAATGTCTGTCCCAGAAAATGTGGCATGGGAATCCCACCAACCTTTTCCCTCAAACAGACATAGCCCTTTATTTTATTAGCAGATAGCCACTAAAAGAAGTCCCTTTCTTTATTCTGAATGATGATCGGCTTATTAGATTACCTACATCTGTTTTTTTTATTAAATTACTTTAACACCCATTCCATGTTCGTTAATAAATTGATCTTCTCTTTGTTGTAGTTTTTGATTTTATGTGCTTAAAATGAATATATAGGTCTTTCCTGTCATATTTTAAAAATTGTGAAGCTATACTGTTTGACCCTATCTGTATGAGGTGTTTTAATTTCGTATCCGTATGTCGGGGGTTACTGAGTGCTCCCACATTTTAAATAACAAATAGTCTTGTCTGCACAACTGTGTGTCCCTATATGGTATAAAGTAAAAAAAAATCGCTATATACCTATACGTATTTGGGGGGTAAAAAAATCACCCCATACTTTAAAATACAGGGAGGGTTTCAGAAATTACCTCAGGTCAGTTCAATATTGATTTTATGTCAATCATTATTATGTTATCATTAAATGTCAAATTGAAATTTTGAGGAATACTGAAAAGCTGAAAGAAAAATTCCCATTTTAAGTATCTTTAAAAATTAAAAACAAGCCTTGGTATAACAAAATTATCCCACATGTACGGATAAGTTTAAAATATTGGCACGACTTCCACCAGGGAAATATATCAATGAAAGCCAAATTGCTAACAAACTTGTCATGTCACATTATATCCATTAAATTTAATTTCCCTACATCCCTTGTCTTTAATTGCAAAAGCTATTGCAGAATCGAAGCTGACATAACAAAACTTAGTCACCAGTATACCAAGAGTATAGCGGGTTTATTTTCTTCCCCCAAAAAGTAAAAGATATCTAGATCTAGATCTAGAGTTTATCTTTGTTTTTCAACAAAATTATCTGAAAGAGTTAAAAATTTTTTCTTGACTCGTCTACAGCTGACTATAATACCTTCGGTTTTTTTTCATTATCATCATTAGCACATTGCTTATTTGTGTGCATTTCTGTAAATCAGAATCCTTGTTGTTTCATAGTGGCTTTAATTTACAAATAATTTGGCTGATATCTTCTTAATTTCTTGAATTGGAAGAATATCCATACAGGGACCACCTCCAAGTAATCAATTTATGAGGAAAGTGTTTGGAAGGTTGATATAAAAAATCCTTTAAATAAAGCTAAGGACATGATTGTAAAGTCCTTTATCATGATATGATTTTTTAATAAGATGAAGGCTAGAAATGGTAGGGTTGAATTAATATTAAATAAATGCTTCCCCGAGTGGAAAATTTCCCCAACATTGACTGCAAAGACATTAAACATACCGATTCCAGAAGATCTAAAAGTTCTTTAATTTTCCCTTCTATTTCGTCTTTTTTTCTGCAGAGATCACCATACTTTATGGTTGTCGCCATCTTGTTTATTTTTGTTTATCTAGGAAGTGTATGTCTAACTTTATTCAACTAGAGCACAAGGCACAACCGCAAACGGCAAGCGTCACTTCTCAGGCTCAAAGAAAAAAAGCCATAAAACCCGTGCCAAGTAAAAATATTCCATACCAGATTTGAAAAATGATCGAGGCTTGTTTTTTAAGCACAAAATCTTTGGGCTGATAAGGTTCAACTTTGTAACTTTTCCTCCAATTTTAACTTAGCAGTGGTTGAACTAGTAAAGCATCAACATGATTCATCACTAGCTACAGCACGATCATTCACAAAATTTCTTAAAACAATTAGATGAATAAACTTATTTACGTAAGAAATCACGGTGTATAGCTTGCATAAAAACCCTTGATCTGAATCGCCGTTAAACTTATACACAAAGTATCACAAACCACTGCACATTTCACCCAAACTAAGTCTAGGCTAATATGCAAATGAAGCAGTTTAAGCCATTCACGAGCATCGTTTATAAGGCTGCGCGATTTTTCTGCGTGTACGCTTTTTAGCCACGAACACAACAGGGCTTGAACTAGAGCGCTCCGCTTGCTGAGAGTGAAAAGATTCTATCTGATAAGGCATAGAGAACACGCTTATAGTGTTTTGACTCTATACTAACCCGGCGCACTCTAGCTGTCTTCTTCATTGTTCTCGCCCCTTTCTTGGCAACAGAGCTAACTGCCATCCTTTTAGTTTTAAGGTAGCGGTAGATATCTTTTTTAAAAGTATATTTTTATTTTCTTCATCGATCTGCCCACATCTGCAACTTGTAAAAATTGAAGATTTTCGATCTAGTGCATTGAGTTACTTAACTTGCGATAAACAGTTGCAGATAATTTTTATTCCTAGAATGTATATCTGGAATCTAAACTAGATCTAGATCTCAAGTTTTCTACAAGCCGAATCCAATGCAACAAGTTTTTTTGTTGTTTGTTTTTTTTTTAATCAGAAATGTTAATATTTTTTAGCGAACTTGACCGATATTCTATTTGATTTAGTGAAAAAATATTCAACTTTCTAACAATGATGTAACACGTTGTAGATCTAGACTCCTCGAATTAAATCGAGATTAGTCTTCGTTCTTGCTACAATATTCATTTTAAAGAATTAATTCTAAAAATATGAAAGAGTAGATTTAATTCTTAATAGCCTACTAGATGTATCTCCTTATTTTGACCCAACAAAAGCTATTGTTTTACAAACTCTGCTTGCTCTTATTAAGTCTCTATTTGTATGACTATGAACTCACCTTATACTCGAGAGCAACAATGAATATCTAAAAGAAAAGTAGCATGTTATGTAACAAGGGCACGTAGTAGTGCAAAAATTCGTAAAAAGCCTATTTGAGCAAAGGCAGTATATTTCAGAAACGTCCCGGATTAGGCCTACAGATGCGTAATACGCTAATAAAAAAGAATTACCAAATCAACTCTATTTCGCTGTCCTAATTAAATTTCTACCTTTAGAATATCAGAGTATTCTTGCCCTGCCCCTAGACATAAAAATAAAAACAACTGAGCATTATAAATGTGCAACTGGCCTTGGTTTCGGTAAAAAAAAAGTTGAGATTGCTAATTTAGTAGAAGATGCTGATATGAAATGAAATGGAACTTGAATGAACTAAGTAGGCCTAATGTGAGGTTTACATTATTAAAACAAAGGGAGGCCATAATTGTTTGGCGCCCAGCTATCTGTAGGGTCCATCGAAACGTTACGACTTGCATCAAATTTGACCCTTTTTTGAGACAACCTGAGACTTTATCCCAACTAATGAACACCACCCCAGAAAGGCCAACTTGGATACTCGAACTTCATCGAGACCTCAGAGTTTTAGTTCCTTTATTCAAAATATAAAACTGAACTGAAAACTTTTACGGCAAACAATTCTAACCAAGCCTCAGTTGATCAGTCTTCGAAGGTATTTTGTTAATAAGATATATATTGATTTATGTTTTAGAAGCCAACAACTACATTAATTATTGTTAAGGTTAAAAAAAAAATAAATCTAGATTCTAGATCTAAATGCAGATAAAAGGCTTAGAATCTCTAGATCTAGATTCTAGATCTATTTAGATCAGCACATAAACGCTTTATTTTCTGTGACCTTACCTCAGCGTTAGATCTACAGGCAAGGGGAATTCCCACCCAGATCTTTAAAAACATTAACAGACGCCTAAGGAGGGTTAAATACTAGATCTATTACTGCGTAATATATAAATATTCGTTATGAATACTCTTTTGAAAACTTTAAGAAAATTAAAAACAAAGTAGGATACTTCAGGGCCTAGGCCTACCTAGAGTAGAATCTGCATATTTTAGACATAAGATCTAGATCTAGTAAAAGTAGAATCTAGATCTAGATTCTAGATAGATTTCATAATCATCATCATCATCACCAGTCCCTTAGATCTAGATCTAGATTTTCATCAATAGAGGGGCGCCTTGGGTGATAACAACAAGTTTCCTCAATTTGTTCCAGCACTATGCTCTCCTCAGTGTCACTCTTAACCTGTCCATTCACAAATGTTGTCCTCCCATCTTTTGGTAATCCTTACTATCTGCGTTCCCTTCTAGTTACTGCGGGTTTTGTATTAATGGTTAGGTCTTTTGATAATACTGATGAAATGAAGCGGTTTTAGTCGATAAGATCTGATTTAGAAATAAAAAGTGAGATAAATCTCAAGAAATTGTTTTTCATTTTTACACTATAGGCCTAGATCGCATTTTATTTTTAAATCGAACTTGATCAACTAAAGGCGTAAAGCTTATTTCATTTCGTCAATGGGTGTGATAGGGAAGCAGATGGTAAGGACTAGCTCTTTTTGTCTGCCTCTTTGTCTACCTTGCAGTTATGGTTTTGGCAAGGACCAAGGAACGGGTGATGTGGTTACACCAATTTAGTTTTCTTTGTGTAACTAGTGAAGGAGGTCAGATGGGAGATCCGGCATATCTTAAATCAAGGGACAAAAAGCTGGGAGGATTTTCACACTGGGGAATCATAACTGAATATGATTCTACCTAGTTCAGTCTTTTCAAATTAAATGTAATAATTTTCTCATAGGACTTAGAAGGGTTTCCCAGATGGGAAAAAAAAGACGCTTCCTGTCCTGAAGATTCAGGATGGGGACAATTTAAAGCTATTTTTACTCCCCATCCTGAGAGATTTTGGCAAAGGGAGCTTCTTTAAATATTTTCTATATACTCCATGCAAGTTCCTGGGACTAAACATAGTCAGGTCACAACAATTAGCACAAGTAGTAAGCAGCTGATAAGCCTTGTCCTCCATTTTTTAAATTTATTTATAAATATTTTTTTTTACTGTTATCCGTATACAGACTCATAGAAAATAATACTAGTAGCCTGAATTGCCAATTCAATCTAAAATTAGTGATCATTAATCTTTACTTACCTCTTTAATTCTCTTCATATATTTTGCTAAAAACATTAGTTTGGTCATGGCTATATTTTTAATTTTTGAAGCTTTTTCTTCTTTCTGTAACAATATTCATTGTGATAATTAGGAGGCTGTTTATGGTAGCATCTTTTTACAGAATTTAAATTAATAGAATTGGCCGCAGCAAAAATAGTAGCTGTAGGAGGAGAAGAGAATTAGCAGAAGCCATGCTACTAATATTTATTGCACTAGATCTGTCACCAGAGGTGATTTCGTGGCCCATGTGTTTTTTACTTTAAAAATGCTTATAGATAAGGTGGTAAACATAAAATCATAAAATTGTTTATTCTCTTGGAATCATAGATGTTCAATAAAATTTTAAATTTCGTTGTTATTTGAAAACCTAAATCCTCTTTTATTGTGAAAACTTCAGCTAGTAGATGTCGATGGCCGATGGCTTTTTCATATTCAATATCATTTTCTGACTGCTGCTCCTCTTTCAAAACTGATTGACCTTTCAACTCATTTCTTACTTCATTGTTAACTCTGCTCCTCTCACTGCTATTTTTGGGTAGTTTTGAAATATGTTTAGATCTCAACGACATAATTTACATCAATATAAATTTGGTTCTAAAATATTCTACATTTTCATGTGTTGCCTAGTCTGTTAATCCTTTCTTTATATTAGAATGCATGTAATATGCTATGAGTTCAACAGGCATTTAATAAAAATTAATTTTGAGTGAGATAGCAAGACATTCATAAAATATTAAGAGCAAAAAAAAAAAAAGGCATAGGCAAGTCTCACCTAGAGGGGAATTCATTTGCAGGATGGAAATAGCCATGCAGCCCCATCCAGAAGTTTCAGGACAAGAAGCTACCTAAAAAAACAACAACTTTGCTTTCCTCTTTTCTCTTACCGAAAGCTGGGGAAATTTGTAGTGTGAGGGACCACAGATTTAAGCCTACTTGAACAACTTAAGTTTTTTGGTCTACAATTATTAAAAAATAAAATTAGAAGTGTACATAGCATATGTATGATTAAATTGTTTTAGTATTTAACACTTAATGTTGATTAAAATGTAGTGTAAAACTGTGATCAGTCTAACTTAATCACACTGAGGCCTACTATGTGAAAGTATCAGGAGGCATGACAAAATTGTTTATCAATGTCATAGAAAGGAGAAGTAAATTGAGATCTTGAGCACTCTTTTCTTCATGTGAAATTATTTTTATTTGATGGAAGAGTTATAATTTAGTAGTTGATAGCAGGTTGTACATTGCAAATTGCTTTTTTTATAAGCTAGATCAGAATTGGTAAATTCACATTTAAAATCTACTGCCTTCTCCAAATTATTTAAACTGGAAATATTCATCTTAGAAAAGACCCTACTTTTCTCGCTTTAAAAAAAAATTTCTTTTTAAATAATAATATATATATTAATCTTTTTCTATAAATCATCTTGAATCAGTAAAAAATCAAATTATAGACATTGTGAATAATTTTTCAAGCAAAAATCATTTGTTTTCTACGTGTATTAATTTTATATGTTTTTGAAAATCCATATATTGATACAAGTGTGTATTTATGGTTAATTCTACAAACTAAAAATGACTTAAGATTTCTCAAATCAACTCTTTAAAATAAGAACAAAAGACTTAGTGCAACTACTTTTAAGTGAAGATATATTACATACCTGATGCCAAATATTAGAGATATATTTTTTTTTAATATATGGTGTCACAGTACGCAAGGGCTGAAAACAAAACTTGAAAGCTTCATTGTATGAAGTTTTTTGTGGTTTTTGTGTGAAATGGTATGTAGAAATAAAGTTTGAGAAGCACTTGTTTATTAGTTCACAGACTCATTGAGTTCCAATAAGGTGAAATATCTTGGGTCTTAAAAGGAATTACATGTTAGACTTCAAATGGTTTTAATTTTCAATGTGATTCAGAAAACATGTGAAATAGAAGAAAATTCAATCTTCTGGGAGAAATATTAAAAGTCTAACATAAGCAATTGCCAAAAAGTGGACCTTAAGATTGTGTCACGTTTTCTACTGCATTTTGTAAAAAGAATCTGCAATTACAAAAGGGGAAAGCCCAATTGAGTTTCAGTGAGGTAATGTTCAAGCACAGTTAGATAGCAGGAGTAGATCAATGTAAAAAAAAATTGGTCTGTGTCGCTTCACTTGGTGGTGAATGACCTTAATTTGTTGATGGATGACCACTTTTAGGATGATTTTGTAACTGTAGTTATTTTCAAAACTTATTTGATCAATTTAGACAGCAAGAATGCATCCAAAATGATTTTTGAAACGTAAAGCAGTACTTCAAATGACATCACAAAATCGGACATTCTTTTTTTCAAAATGCAAGAAAAAAACGTGACACAATTTTGGGGTCCACCTTTTGGCAATTGCTCATATATGATCAGAGTTGTGAGAATATTTCAAGAGCTTTTGAAGCATTTCTAATGGTAAAAATAACTTTTTTCTTTGAAGGAAAATCTGGATAGTTGATTTTGACCTGTTGCTCAAAATTTTTGTGTTTCAGATTTTATCAGAATGCTGAGCTAAATTGTTTAACTTGGGCACAGTATGAAAAAAGGCTTTAAATAGCTTTGCAAAATTCCCAGATCTATTTGTTTATTTTATTCTGCTATTTCTGTATTATGGGTCTCTTCTTTTTTTTATGCATGTGAAATTTTATTTGCTCTTTTTTTTTTTTTTACAGAAATTGTTCAGATTGGATGTTCTTGATAATAATAAAATTAATTTTCTGGAGCAAAAACTATTGGGTTTTTTTTTTGTTTTGTTTTGTTTCAGATTGCAACTTCTACTAAAGTCAAGCTAGCATAAAAAAAAAAAATCATGGATGATTGTAGTTCATCCTCAGAGGACGAAAAATGTGCGCACTCATCTCAGGATCAAACTTGCTTTTCAAAATTTGGTCCTTCTGTACTCAGCCATCCGCCTAAGCTTTCTGAGTCTGATATGGAAATCTGGACTGATTATCTTGGTATGCAAGCTCTGTATTATGAAAAATAAGGCTTAAGCAATTATTTGAGCCTGATTACTCTTGTTTCAAAATGGGTCTGATCTGATGTTTTCTTAGTTTTTATAGAATTTCAAATTTACTTATAACAATTCCCTATTTTTTTCAAGGGCAGAAAATTAATATGTCCTGTCAGTGACTGGTTGTTTGGCTGTTCTATGCAACAATGTACTGAAACTTAAAGCTTTGATGCCCTGTGCATGAGCACAATGCAGTAAATAATTATTATTTTGTTTATTCTTCTAGTAAATGTTGTTTAATATTTAAACAGAGATTCTCTCATAATAAAGAACATATATACAAGGTTAGGTTTTCTTATGTGCAGAAACAAACAATGGTAATAATCTGGAAATAAAGGGGAAAATGTTGTTTTTTGCAGCCTATGTGTTAATAATTCACCAAATTTAAATTCAAATGTACATTGGATGCAACTTCACACAAGAAAAGTCTAAACCTATACAACCTTGATTAAGCACAGGTTAGACTTAGAATTAAATTTGCCTATAGAACAATCCAGTGTAGCACATGAGGTTTTAGATAATTAGAAGGGAGGGATAGCAGGAGGAGGAGGAGGAGAAGGGTTAAAATTGTATAGTGAAAATTGTCTCAAAATACTTTTAATAAGCTCATTTAATCTTGTGCATGACGTTTTTTGGTTTCTTTTGTTATATTTTTGTTTCTTTCATGATTGGAAAAATGAGACAAGTTTCTTTCTTATTTTTTTTTTTATATCCGTCTATTATTGTGTTTAATTTTCAGGGGATTATGTGGACATGTGGCTTCGGAATGGTCCCAGGTTTTTTGAGGATCAGAAGTATAAGATGGTGCGGTTGGCTCTCTGCCCTTTTTTGTTCAACATCACAGACAATTTGCCCCGTGTCTGGATTAACGTCTTGAGCAACTTTGGAATCTTGGGAAGAGAGAGGTATTCAGTTCAGTATAATGTGACTCTTTGTCAAGAAAATATCAAAAGATGGCGTTCTATTTTTGTTGTTGTGAATGAAAGAATTTGTGTGAGCATGTGAAAAGAAATTCTTACATGTAAGCATTTTCAGTTTCTGTATGAACTAGCTTAGAAGCTTCATTAAAAAAAAAAAGAGTTTTGGATATCGGCTCATTTTATTTTACAAAGCAGTTGTGGTTTCAGAATGAAATAATCACCTCAAAAAAAGTGGTCATCCTCCAATATCTTCACTTCAGCTGCTGAGAAATAAACAGAGGCAGACATTATTTTTCATCCGAGTCTAACCTGGTATTAATTACACCTCACTAATAGTATACTCTTTTGCTCTCACCCAATCTTCAAAATATAATCAATGATGGTGAAAATTAACCAATTTGGATCCCTGTTTTATTTTGATTTATTTTTCCTTACTTCCACAGTAGGTCCATTGATATAGATTTGGTGAATAGCCTTTGGGTATCAAGCTAATAGTCAGTGAAAAGATAACTGATGTGCTAGAAGCTCTTTTTATTTTTGTGTGTGTGTTCTTGTTAAGCAGTTGTCAAATCCAAGTCTTGTAATCGAGAAATTGTGGAAAGCTGGATTTTGTTTTAAATAAAGAAACCATCAAAACCATCAGTTATGAACTGGAAAGTTCAGATAGTAGTAGTGAAGTATAATTCATATAAACCTAGATAGATATTAGCAGTTGATCCAGTGAAAAAACTTGGTGTGTGTCTCTTGACTTTGTGGTGAATGTTCTTAAGATATACTGGTGTGTGGGGGCATTGGTGGCACAGTAGCTAGCGAGTCCACCCTGAGATCTGTAGGGACCCTTCTGTCACGGGATCGAGCCCCACCAGTGGCGCCCTGGCCTGACAAGAGGGCCTGAAAGCCTGAAATCATACTGGTGTGTGACCTCTTCTTTTGTGTTTTTTTTTTTTTTTTAATTATGTTTTGGATGATGTCAAACAGCATCCATCAAAATGTAAGAGAGTGAAGCAATAACCTGATGAATTTTAAATTGAAGAAGCGCATAGTGGAACCCAGAAAGACTAAAAACAAGATCTGCAAAGGGCAGAGGATCCTAATTGCCTTGTTGCAGGAGATTATTTTAATTTTTTTTGCCTAACTTGAATAGTGATGCTAACTACTTCTATCTGTTGCCCGGTCAAGGCTACTGAGGTGTTTCTATAAAATCTACATAAAAAAGTTAAGGCTATATAGCAAATTAATAGTGATTCAAGTGAAGATTTATAATTGCACTGATTGATTCCTTAATGTTGATTGCTTATTGATTGAAAAGTTTTTCGATAATGTATAATCAGATTTTAAAATTTTTAGGTTAGGCTGACTAGTTGCATTTTCATAATACCGTCATAATACATTTCACTCTAAAACATGTATGTTTCTAAATACAGCCTAGTATCTCAGGGTGAATCACAATAGACTCTAATTTTTTTTTTACAGAGTTATTTTCGAAAAGATGAATTATGAATTTTGAAATTAAAAAAAAAAGAAATCTCAAAACTTTAAATGCCTATTTGTCTCTAAAATTTCAGGAGTGATGATAGAATCTTGCTTTCTGCTTCAGAGATGGAGTCGTTTGAGATGGCTGAATTAATTTTTAAACGTTGTGCAGACCTCACTGTGGTATGTAGATTTTTTTGTCGCTATAAACATTGGGATTTTTTTCCCATTTCAATGTATGTAGTGTTGTGAAATCAATTGAATTAATCACGTTTGGCATGAAAAATAAAAATAAAACGAATGTAAATATGTACATGTGGGAGTATGTATACATGTTTGTATGTATGTCATGCATAAGAGGGATGATGAGATGCATGAAGGCAGAGTGACACCTCTTAAAATTGTTACTTCTTGCTACATTTTAAAGTAATCTCTTGCCTTAGTCAATTAGTGAGTTAGCATCAGATGATCAAGCCATACATCAATATTGATATGTGTCCTAGTTCACACATACACAAAGTTAATATGTGATGCAAAGTGAGCGTAATTTATATTATGTGGGGGGAAAAAACAACCATTTCTTTCTCTTTCTGTCTCTGTCTCTGGCTCTCTCTGTGTCTTTCCTGCCTCTCTTCCCCCTTTGATCATCCTCCCAAAGATATTGATGGTGATACACTGTAAGTAAGACAAAATAAAAAGACTATAAAATAATAATGATGTTATTCATCTCCACTATCATCATCATCATCATCATATGCATGGCTTGTGGGGAGTGTCAGTGGCACAGTGGCTAACGAGTCCGCCCTGAGATCTGCAGGGACCCTTCTGTTGCGGATTCGAGTCCCGCCACCAGCGCCCTGGCCTGACAGAGGGCCTGAAAGCCTGAGATCACCTTGTTGTGGACTGGCTATATATACAAAAAATCAAATCATATGCATTGCTTGTGAACTGTAGCAGTTGTGTCTCCCTTAATTGTGTTCTAATTATATATGCTCATTTTAGGCTCTTTCTTTGAACAATTCAGTTTTACTGGAGTATTTTTTTATAAATTCTAATGGAGCAATTTTGTCTGCTGTGAAATTAACCCTCTGAAATCTCAATATTTTCTTTATTCTAAATATTCTGTCCTACACTTAAATTTTTTTGTAACAAAATTAAAATAAGAAAATTAAAAAAAAAATCCGACTGCCTTGTTTGAGAACTAGAAGTCATACCAGATATAGTTCTGAGAAATTTTCTGTTGGGATGAGAATGAGAAGACGTAAATTCATGAAAATTTATCTAAATCATTTCTTTTTATCACACAGGTTTACTTTAACAAACACTAATCAGGATTATCAATTCACCTTTTTTTCTTTTCATTCCCAGGAAAGCAAGAATGACCTAAAGGAGATCCTCAACTTTATTTACGACATTGAGGAACGCCCTGGCAGTGGAGAGCGTATTGATGTTTACTATGCCCTGGATAGACTTCCTGATCTTAAGCTATTTCACAGTATCTGGTGAGTTCCCTTCAACCTTCGTTGACCTATGTTATTCTTGGCTATGCTCTTTCAGCTTTTATTTTTTTAAGGAATGTTGGTTGGAAGCTCTTAAAATTGTCCGCAAGGTAAAAACTCATCCCAAGGATTTTTTAAAGGTGAATTGAAAAAGGTTGAAAACAGTAGCCATAATATCTTGGCGATTGAGGAAGAAATTGGAATGGGTTGAAGTGCAGCAGTCTAGTCTATTTACATGCAGGTTGATGAATGGATGGATTTATTTACAGGTAAATAAACTGGGTCGGCATGATCTTGTTGTGGACAGACTATGATTCAAAAACCAAATCAAACCATCAACTTGTACTTGAAACATTGCTCTAACATTACATTCAGATGTAATAGCCAGTGTAACAGCCCTGTCTTATCAGCCTTTATGTTGAAGAATTGCAAATGCTGTGTTCTTCGCACTCCTTTTTAGAAAAAAAGGAATGACTTCTTTGGCATTAATCTTGTTTAATGCAGTGGATTCATGGGATTCTCTAAAAGACAAGGAAATGGCAAGAGTGGACACACACTCTAAGAGAGAAAATCATAGACAAGAACTTATAAGATATCCTGGCCTGTAAGCATTTTTACTCTCTAAAGTGGATGAAAATTTTATATCCCCAGACGTACAATATGTCTGTTTTATGACTGCACATAATTTTTTTTATTTCATTCTCCATGGATGAGTAGGGTATCATTATTGTTTTGCAGTGTAAAATGTCCTTTTTTATTTGTCTTTTGGGGTAATTTTGCCCATCCCCGATGTATGAATACAATATCAAAGGACCTCGTACAAATACTATAGGGATAAAGTTAAATTGTTTATTCAGTTTACTTGTTACTCTAAATGCTGTTGAGATTGGGGCTTGTTGGATATTTTCTTTTTTCAAAGTTTAAAATCACCATCATTGTGTGGAAACAAACTGGAAATATCAATGTCTATCTTATGTTTTTCATCCTTGCCTTGGTATCGGCTGCCATCTTGAGCTTCAACGAGCAATTCATGCAAATTAAAAGTAATTATCTCCACAAAATGTAACCCCCTGCCTCTATCGCCCTGGCCTGGCAGAGGGAGGGTCTGAATGCCTGAGATCATTTTGATGTGGATGGGCTATACACACCAAAAACAAACCTACACCCAAATCATTTGAAACTTGATTGAAATATTTAGTTTTGGAAAGCATGAGAGCAATTTTTTTTGGATGCATTTTCATTAATTTTCTCAGGCAATATATAATATAGCTTAAAGCACTGTTACCTGAGGAAAAATCACATTTTTTATTAAAACTAAGCATAATATTGTGAAAAATCAATGGCTTCTTCTCTGCGGAATATCATGCAAACCATTATATAGATGTAATCTTGAAACAGATTAATTTTTTTTGTAATGAGAAAAGCATGCTCTGAAAAAAAAAAAAAAACCTTTTTGAAGTTCCGATGGAATATTTTAACAAACCATCTCTCTTTTTCTCCAGCTAGTAAATTTCATCTGCTTTTCAAGGTCGAATCTTAGGCAAAACTTGTCCAATCAATCTATTATTTATAAACAGGAAAAAACATAGCTTGGATTGGCTTAAAAAAAGCATGCAAGAAATCAAAAACATGAAAACTAATCGATACCATGTCGATTACGAAAAAAATATGGTCTCGATACCCAAATTGGTGATATATATTATTTGGGCATAATTTGAAAGCAAAAAAAAAGAAAGGCCCAAAAAAGAAACTTTAAGTAGTGAAAGCTCAAAGTTGGCTGCCACTCCCTCTGTTCATGCATTTTCTTTTAATGTATGAGGCTTTTGTTTGTGTGTGTTTTCAATTTTTAAGATTAAAGATCCCACATCTTGGCTCGAAATAGATTTATTTACTTATCCACTTTTCACCACTTCAAACCTAATAGAAGGTTTAAAATATGTTTAAAATGCAACTTTGCTTTGTTTGGACTGGTCTCCAATCATGTCTAGCAGTGTATTCACTTCTGATACTTACTTGCTTTTTGGGTGTCAGTCATTGTAATTTTGAAACATTTGTGTTTGATTATCAAACCCTCCCTCCCCCCTTATAATCAACTTATTTTGTGAAACCTGTTTGCTTTTGAACTGGCCTGAACATCAAACGTGATTCACAGAATTCATTGTTTTATTTTGTTATATTTTCCTTTGGTACTTTTTTTTAGGAGTTGTTTGGTTACAAATAAATGGCCTGTTGCTAGTTTCTATGCTAATTTTTGTCAAGGGAACTTTACAAGTTTGTAAACCTGGAGGTACATGAATTTAGCTTTACATAAAATTAAAGAAAAAAAAATTTAAGCAAAATCACTTTTCAAGTCAATTTTGAAGCCACAACTCCAAATAAATTACATTGGCCAGGCAGATAGTTTATGTTGTCAATTGTGACTAGTTCTATTGAATTTGAAACAAAAAAAAAAAAAAGACAAAATAAAAACTACATTATTCTTTCTTTCACCCTATAAGTATTAAACACGTTTTTTGATAGCTTTCCCAGTTATGCTTTTCATTCTGACTAAATCTATTTATAAGTCTTGATGAGGTTTGTACTCCTCACTGTACACTTGCCAAGTTGTCCCCACTGTTATAGATGTAGAGCAGTCAAAACGTAGTTTTACACCTGAACTAGAACTGCTGCCTGTTTTGAGTATGGGACAGCAGCAAAGCGTCGTAAAATAAAGGGAATTCCTATTAAATCTGTGCTGTGATTAGCAGAGGGTGGAACAATCAAAGGCAACACAAATGTTTTCATCGCGTCGGTATTTTGATCACACGTTTGACAGTGTGCTGTCGTGTACACAATAGAGGGAGCACAGGAACCCGGCTTAGAAAAGCAAGTCACACAAGGTTGGGTTGTGTCATAATTCACTCCCTGCCTGATGACCCTATAAACCGTGTTTGAGGATAATTTTTGTTTGTTGCTTTTGTTTTTTTTTTTCTTTTAAACTCGGTGACCGAATGTGGTTTAGTTAGGCCGATACAAACATATCAGATAAATTTTGTTCAGAAGACAGGTGCTAGGAAGACGGGGGAAAAGGGAAAGACGGAGACAGGTACTAGGAAGGCGGGGAAAAAGGGAAAGACGGAGACAAGAAGAAGAGGGTAGAGGAGCTGAGAGTGAGAGGACAGACAGAGGGATACAGGGTAGATACGTAAATAGACATATAT
>BLXT01006199.1:3050209-3062219 GCA_019648995.1 Plakobranchus ocellatus | reverse complement strand
TTTGATGAACTTCCAATGGTCCTGTTAGGCATTCGCTCATCCTGGCGGGTTGACCCCGGCTGCTCTCCTGCTGAACTTGTGTAAAGTTCGACACTGCGCATACCTGGCGAATTCTTACAACCACATGATGCGCGCACTATTGAACCAGACTTACCATTCCTGAGACATCTCCAACAAACCATGCGTTCTGTTCAACCCCCTACGCCGCAGTTCCACGGGCAACCATCGGTCTACGTTCCTGCCAACCTCGCTCCAGCCACATTTGTCTATGTGCGCAAAGACTCCCATAAGCATCCTCTCCAGCGTCCTTATGACGGGCCTTATCTCGTTCTGAACAAGAGTGACAAATTTTTCACTGTGGACATTAAAGGGCGTCCAGAGACTATCTCAATTGGCCGCCTTAAAGCGGCTTTTGTCACACAGCTGACCACCGCTGATGACACTGACAGACCACCAGAGCCCCCTTCTGCAGAACCACAGGCAAACTCTCCGCCTCAACCTTTCTTGCCCACCAGTTCCCCTTCAATGGATAATTTAGTGACAAAAACTCGCTCTGGCGGTCTATCCGTCTCCCTTCAAGGTTTAGGTAGAATTATTCTGTTCCTAACTTCATCGCTTATACAGTTACAAGTGTTTGACTTTGAGACTGTATCCCGCTGGAAGGGGGGTTATGTAGGGACCATTATACATTGCTTATAATTTGTAGACCTAGGACTGCTAGACACTTCCTACTGTGCACGGATAAAAAACTACACACCACACAGCTGCCTGAGTGGACTAGAGACTGGCTTGCTTCGCTGGACAACTGAAGAACTGTGTCTATTTGTTCGTCTGTCTGATTGTTGGATTTTGATCATTCATGTTATCAAATATATCGACGTTGCTTTATTGCATCCTAAAATGTCATTTTATGTGGGCATACTTAAAAATTCCAAAGTGGTTTTACGGATTTACAAAACGACATTTTATAACTCTATTTAAACCCTATTAAGCTGGCGAAACAAAATAATGCAATGCAGGTAGACATTTTAATAACAATAATGTTTCGGAACTTTGTATGCCGTAAGTCAAAGCTAAAGCGAAAAAAACAAAACTCAATGTTTAGTGTTTTCTTCAGAAATTAAGCGAAACAGTAAAAACCAGCGATGGGTTTGGCTAGTATTAATGATAATAATAATAATAATAATAACAACAACAACAACAACAACAACAACAGCAACAGCAACAACAACAACAACAACAACAGCAACAACAAATCTTTCAGAATTATTATTTTCCATGAAAAGAACTTAGCGAGAAGCAGTCTTCTTTAAAAATGTGCGCCAATTAGTTTTCATTTTTTTCCTCAGAAATTACAAATGATTGCTTTAAACAGTTAGCACTAACATTGTTGCAGAATTAGCCTACCTGTACAACAGCTAAATACACAGAAATCAAAACTCAAACTCAACTATTTCGTACCTTAATTTCCCGTCAGTTGTGGAACAGTTATAGTAAGGCCATCTATTTAGATACAAAGACCGGCCTTTGTTCGTCTTGAAGAGCAACACAGATTTCACTATTTAAATGTAAATCCTACAAAATGTGTGAAAGCAAAGAAGTATAGATGTAAATTCTTGTACTTTTAAAAGGTCGGCCATTCGGACTGTGAGGCCAACAGGCGGGGCACTCTCCGCAATGTCAACATGGAATGACGCACCCGCCGTCCAAACGCGTTGGCGACGAACAGAGGAACGATAATGATAAAATAACAAAATACCGGTTTTACCAATGGTCAAGATTTAATATTCATATAAAATGCGAGCGTTGATACTCTATTAACTTTAACATTTACCCCTCAGTAACCAAATTTCAAGCCTTATATATAAATATAAATATACGTTGCGCGCACACACATACACACTCACACCACGAATGTCAATTTCAATGGGCAACGACGCCGACGATGACTTCCACGATGACCACGATAACAATGTACGTTGATAGCGACCTGCGATGACGCAGGATGTGGCACAGCACGCCACAGGCCCACCGCACAAGTTCCGTATAATGGCTGACGACAGCACAGGCTGCCGAGATATACGGCCTTCCAAAGCCGCACGCCCTCTGCTCCCGTACACTCGGCGGCCCTCCACGTCCAGGGGATGGAAGCACGAGCGGCTCTTCACAGCCACCCACTCGTAAACTGCTTAGCGGCTTCCCACAGCCGCGCACATTCCGGACCCGAGTACCGTGTATTGACTCGGCATTTGACAAGGCACTCCAAAATACCGTCTGTCTGACAGTGGCAGGACTCTGCTGCCATACTGGTCACTCCAAAATATCAATTCGTGTGGCGGAGACCGGGACCTCTCCACTGGTTACAACCCGATGTTTCACCTAGCACTAGCATCGTAACGGCCAGTCCTGTATACGTCTCCAATTTTCTCTGCCCTAGTCCCTATTTGCCCCAGGTTTTAAAGTCCTGCCGAATCTCACTCACCCGAAGTCATTCACGCTTATCTCTAATAAAAATCCCTTTCCTTGGCTGCTTGTTAACTACTCAGTTACATATTCACCAATATTCAACTTAAACAACCAAACTAAAATAACAACACATTGTCGTGTTTACACATTTGAGCCCTAACATAGCCTAACACGGACTCAGATTTGCTATTAAAATCTTGTACACGTGGATGTGCAAGATCCAGCACACGTAGGCGAAGACGTATTAATTTTTATGATCGAGCCTTTTAGAATAAAATGTCCGCTTTACGACATGTCAGAGGAGAGACAGAAAAAAAAAAAAAAATTAAAATTGAGCTAGATTTATCGATTAAATTAATTCGACTTTTGTCCTTTCTCCTTTTATAACAAGAAGTCCGTTTATTCATCATTGATAATTCATCAGGCCTGTCACTGCATGAAATATCGAGGGCAATGTCATATCACACCTGGATATCAGATTCCAGTATGAATAATTGATCACATTGTCCGGTAAAATAAGCCTTCAGGTAATTCTAAATAATAAGATTGACCTGAGGTAAAGAAAAGTACAGTTTACTGTTTAGATAAACACATCCATTACAATCCACTATTGGTTTTTTGTTGAAGTATGATAATTTCAAGTTTAATATTACTATTATTACTTTCTTGCTATTCTTCAATTTCTTGCTTCTTATTTTTTTCTGCATATGTGCATGTGCAATTAGGTGTATTGCGTATGTCGGGGTGAAAAAAGATGTGTTTGTGTGTTTGGAAAAGCACGAGGGTGTGGAGGGTGTCCGTAACATGAAGAGCGTTAGGTGGCTAAAATGTTTCTTTTTCGTCTAATTTGGTGGTTATTCAATATCAGTTGTGAGTAGAGCCAACAAAACTCTTCTAATTTATGGGTTTTAGTGCCTTCTTGATTCTTAGCGCTCTGAGAAAAGCCGCCAAAAAACAACCCTACACTGAAGCAGCCCCGTTATACATGCCATGTACTCTTTGTGTAGTGCTCTCTCTCTCTCTCTCTCTCTCTCTCTCTCTCTTGGTTTACTATGGGTGAACATTGGATTAGGAAGAATACGCCTTTCTTATTGCCTCTTTTTTTAACAGTGTGTATTATCTTAATATCCATCCCCCATCTATGTATCTGTCTATCTATTTATGCATCTATGTGCCTGTTATCATGATGTCCATCTATTTACCTATTTCTATCTTCCTTTTTCTATGTCTCTCTCTCTCGCTGTCATTAGAATCACAGCTGCGATGCTAGAATTATGCAGTATCGTTGATCACGACTGAAAGAAGCAGACCATGCAACGCCCAATTTGAACCCAAGGTGCCGCTCTTTATCATAAATGTATCAATAATAATACTTATGTTTATTTTTCAAGCTTGCTTTCTCTTCACAGAATAACACGATGTATCTGTTGAAGTGAAAAAAAAGTTCTAATAGGCTTCAGATTAAAAACAAAAAAAAAAAATAAAGAAAGAAACATTATAGAGACAAGCTTTTCAGTGTGGGTGCGCCAAAAATTAGAAAAAATATATAGATCAACTTACATGATTGTATTGTATCAAAAACGTAAGACTCAGTATAATGAAAAAAAATTAAAACATTCGATACTTTTATTACTTGGAAAATGATATCAAATCGAGAGAAGATCGACTCAAGCAGGCCGACTTTAGTCAAATGACTGCGCATCTCACTCTCTCTGTCTTCCTCATTCTTTCCCTACGTCTGCATGTATCTTATGTATGTATAGATAGTGTGTGTGTGTGTGTGTGTGTGTGTGTGTGAGTACAGCACTACTACCCCCGTATCTAACCATTTTGTCTCTTATATAATAAATAATCAAAGTTCTGTCTCTCTGCGCTTGTTCATCCCTCTATCAACTATAATTTTAGTTCTGATATAGGTTTTCGTCAAAGACTACCACGTTCAGTAGTCCTTGGCCTTCGCGTATGTTTAAATTTATCGTCCTTTGTATTCCTTTTTCTCGAGACGCCGTTTTCTTTGTTTCACATAGCGCAACTTGTATTTCATTTATAAAAAAAGATAAAAACTGAACTGTTTTTCTTAATTTGCATTATCTGTGGTGAAATTGTAATTGTTGACTTCAGAATCCTCTAAGTCTAAGCAATAATTTTAATGACTAAGCTGCTTTGCTCTTGTTCTTCTTTAGGTATCTTGTCTGTTGCTGCTCCCCTTGCCTATTGCCCGTGACTTAAGGCTTTCAATAAAAGTTATTCTCTGTCTACCTCTATTACGTTTGCCTTCAATCTTTCCAGTGATTGCTATGTTTTCTCAACCCTTTTCTTTTCCAGCTGAAGAGTCAAAACTAATTTTTTAATTATTCTCTTATAAAGGCCTGTATAATGATTGTGTCTTTCGATATTTTTTTATATTTCAATAAAAAAGTGCATTGAATGCGTAATATCTAAGGCCTGCATTTAGATTTTTTTACGCGGGTTAAGCTTTTTTCCCGTGCTACACAGTCAGATTACACATTTTTAGCAACATATGTATTCAAAATATTTTTTAGTTCAGATCAAACTAAATTAATTTGTATCCTTATCTTTGTGTTAACAATAAAATCAATAAATCCTCGACTTTTGGAATGGTTAACCAGTCATAAATAGAATCACCAGAAGCACCAATTGAGTAGGGATTTCTTTCTTTCTTTTCTTTATCGAGCTTCTTTGAGGCAATCTTGGCTGCCCGCACTACACCTTTGATCATCACTCTCCAGTCCTCTCTTTTTTTCTATGGTAGTGAAGACCTCTGTGCCGCTCTTCTTTGTCAAATCCTTGATGTTAGTGTAATAGTTTGCTTTTGATCTTCTTCTGACTCTCAAATTTTCCTTGTATAACCTCTTCCATAAGTGAACTTTTGTTTCTACAGTATGTCCAATTTAGGGGCTAGAAATACGGTGAAGGGACACTAATGGAAAGTGTGTAAAGGAAGGCTATATTTGTTTTTTAAATCTCGAAATACCAGAGAACTGCATTATTGTCAGTTATTATTCCTGTCATAACGCACAAAAAAAGGAACTTGTTTCTGCAAAATTGTAGGTATTCTGTACTCAGAACATTTCTCAAACTCCATTCTTTTGACACAAACAAGGGAAACACAACTTTATGCATTATAGTTATTTAATATATTTTAAGTTTTTATAAGAAACTTTAAAAAAACAAACATTGGTTGTTTTTTTTTTTCTGAATGGAAATTATCAAGAGCTTAGTGTTTCTATTAAAATCGATATACATAAAAAAAAGAATATGGGCATTTCATTCATTTGCTTTGGTCACTGTGTTATGGCGTAATAGGAGGAACAACATACATAATTAAGTACTGAATTTTTTAACTTCTTATTTAGTGCAAAGAATTATAGCCAGGAATCCGTTCTTCATAAATGTCATCAAAATTAGGACCACTTTTAAGTTTTCCAGCCTAAATGGCTTGCTTAACTTCGATTGCTCAACTGAGCAATTCAAACTTGACATAGCCTTGATAATTCGCCATGCTTTAATTACTACAGCTCAATGTCAGGCCTCTTGTTTTAGTTATAGATCTAGTTCTGTGATGATTTTTAAAACACGATTTACGAACCACATATCACACCGTTGTTCTCACAACAAACTTTGCAGTGCATATTACCCAATATTAAATTTATTCCACCAAAATAACTTTGAAATCTAAAATTTAGGCTTGCTAAGTAAATCATGACCTTGACTTAGTACTGTTCATCTTTTGGACCATTCAGACAGAGTTTTTACGCACCAATAGCAGACCAATATTAGATGCATTAAATAAAGAACTCTAATCCCCAAGCCACATGATATCTATACACGGCTCATTGTATAAAAGCCGAGATTTCAGTACAATTTGTGATTTGTTGTTGTTGTTGTTGTTGTTGTTGTTGTTGTTGTTGTTAATGTTGTTGTCGTTTTTGTTGTTGTTGTTATTCTTGTTATTAAAGAGGGAAAAGTTCGAAAAAAAATATTAATTATAAGTATTTCCTCCTTCAATCCTTTTTCCTTCTTGTACACATTGAAAACAATCTCATTTTGAGGCCTAGAAGTACTTTATTACATCTAAGTTTATAACAAACAAAGGGATGCAAAGCATATGATATTCATAAAAGTCATATTAATTTATTATTTTCTCTTAATCTCATTTCCTATACAAGCAAAAAGATTAATTTCAAAATTTGATTCAACAAGATGTTAAACATGATCAAACATAATGTCACAAATTTCCTTAGTAGCTCAGTTGCAACAGTGGTGAGAGAAGACAAGGGCGTAGCAGTTGTAAAGAAATACCATTCGTAATAAAAACTTTGTTACGGTAAAATATATTTGTCAAGATTTGATCTATTCCTTTAACAGAATAGGGACCAATCTAGACTGAAGAAGTTTACAAATAGATGAAATTAAAACCATTACCAATTTTGCAAAGGGAAAAAGATTGCATTAGAGTGACCATCCTTTGTGTAAAATTTAAGCTTTCTGTTTATACTGTACGAAAAGTGTTTTTTAATTGAAGAAAAAATATAATCCTAAAACCGTCACCGTTGGAATTATCTAGCCGGACAATTTATTTCTTTTAAGTATCACGTGGTTAGATCTAGAATTTTTTTGGTACATCTTTATTTACAAAGAAGCAAACTGGGCTAAAGGGCTCCTGGCTTTTAGAAAAAGAATGTTACTGTATGTGCTGCCTATCCTATTTCATATCAAATAGCATTGCCCATCTTTAGACTCGTAGTGGCCTAAGCAGTGCTCTTAAGGATCCCTCCCCAAGGCCGTATGATATTGTATTAGCGAGACTCTCCCACCCTCATATTCTCTCTATGTCTGTATGTCTGTCTGTCTGTCTGTCAGTCTGTCTGTCTGTCTCTGTCTCTGTCTCTGTCTCTCTCTCTCTCTCTCTCTCTCTTTCTCTCTATCTTTCCCTCATGTTGGCTAAGAACTGTTTCGTCTCCACGAGCATACATTAGGTAGGTGTTTCCTATTGTTTCATTTTGGATCTCTTCAGGTCTTTAAATGTAAATGCATCGATCCAAGGTTCAGCCTTTGGAACAGAGGCACGATTTAACAACATCCCAAAAAAAGCAAGCTATTATTAAAAAAAAACAAGAAACATTTTGATTGTCAAGTAAAATCAAATTCACAATACATTTCAAAAAAGCATGCAAATGTAAGCAAGGCAGAAAACAGGTAGAATAGCATGTAATGGAAAATGCATGATGAGCTCAATTTAGAACTACACGTTTAGAAATGTGTTATTGATGAAGAAGGCGTAGAGATCAAAGAGTTCTGAACTGAACCCAATCGACTATCATGGCCACTTGCGTCCGTCCCAAAAGTCTTTGGCTGGGTTCGGAGAGTTGTTACGCCATGGCTTATTCCATCTGCGGGGTGAGTCAGGGAAATATCCGCTAATCCCGCCCACTGCCACATTCATGATGAAATAGAACTGTAAGGAAGGGATAAAATATTTTTAAAAATCTTTATAAATAGTTATTGCATCAAAACTTTTTCTATATTAAAGGACAAAACATTATCACCATCATAATTTCATTCCATAGCGGGGATTAGAGTAAAAAGAATGAGAAAAATGATCTTCGATTTAAAAGGAGTAGAAGGAGAAGATCGAAGAAGAAGAGCATAAGGGGGAGGAAAGGAGGAGGAGAAGGATAATGAGAAGGATGAGGGAAAGGAGTAGAAATGGCAGTGGAAGAAAGAAGAAGAAGGGAAGTTTGAGGCCAAGGCAAGCGAAGAGGAGGAAAAAGAGAACTGAAAAATAATAATATATAGCTATGCTAGTAAAAACCATGGGCCTCTTTTTTCACCTTGAACATGTGAAGACTACTAAGTTTTCAACCCTAAAATACTTTCTTGGCAGTGTTTCGGCATTGCACGACAAGCGGTAAATTCAAAATAAGTTGCAGGTTTTAGAAAAAGAGGTCCTACCTCTTGGTCAAAGGGAGCTATTTTGCTACCTGACGCCCAAATGTTTGGTCCAGAAAATTTGCCCCTGTCGTACATGCTTGTCCCTGCTTCTAAGTACATGATGCGATGAGAGTCCACATAGGTGCTGGTGAAGACAAAATCAGAATAACATTGGTCATTTCGATCCTTAAAAGATCGTCAATGGCAGACAACTATGATAATTGTCATTCCTAAAAACATTTTCCAAAGGAAAATTGGAGTCTCTTTGGTATTTGACTCAATAGATGCAGAACTCTTATTTATCTTTAGAACGTATAGTCTATAGGGGAAGTAATTTGAGGGAAACTTTCGAGTAATGCCCCTTTGGTGAACGTCGCCACCTTTACATCCCGTGTCTTTGTTAACAGATCTAGCTATCTTTCTGAAAAAAAAAACCAAAACAAAAAAAACAGGCCCGTCTCTAAAATAAAAATTTGACCAATATGTGCAAAACAATGCTTAGATGTGGCAGAAAATACTAGTATAATCTTTTTTTTTCCAAATTTTAATTCTACAACAGGCTTCATGACAAAAAAGCAAGTAAACAAAGCAATAGAAACAAAGAGAAACATATTCACCGAATGCCATTCTATATTAAGAAAACATGTTTCCTAGAGTTAGAAATTTCGCAGTAGCGGGAAAGGTTTTGAATTCCATGGTGGAAGTAATAGAATACACTATAATTAATTTCATGTATCGCGAACCGACTCAGGCATGAAAAAAGAGATGACATTGAGAGACTTATTTTAATGAACTTTTTTTTTTTTATCTAAAAAAATGTAAAGGTTGCTGCAGAGGGCAGAGAGGATTACTTGCGCGCCCGCTAAAGGATGAACTTAGGCCTCCTGGCCCGTGTTGGATTACAGATGTGTAGCAAAGGGTAGATGATAACAGACTGACATTTGAGGTACAATGAGGTCTTCAAGACAGCAAGGAACAGAGATTCCTACATGCGGTACAGGCAATAAGTGATGCTACGTCCTATAATGAATACTTACACAATTTATGATTGCTTTTGTGCATAAAACTAAGATATTTTTATTCCCACATCTTAGCCACAAATCTTGCCGTGTGAAGCCATAGTCTCAACTTACGCTATATGGTCGGGTGTCCACTCTACCTTGTATATATGAAACTGGCTGTGCCAAGTCGCTCCCCGTCTGTCGGCAGAGAAAGTAGAAAGAATGTAATTAGCTTCCAATTTAATGCAGCCCGACCAAAATCAAATTGAACTTAAACTTTTAGATCCACGTCAAGTAAGGCTATTGGTGGAGAGTTTGAACAAAACCAGCGACAGAAAGAACTCTGCAAATTTCAAGATATGTTTGCTAGCCACTGTGCCAGCACCACTCCAGTTTTAATGGTTAGGTTGGAAAAAACCATGGTGTCTAAAAATAGACTTATGGGTTAAGAAAATATGGTTGATTCGGTTACTAGTCTTGCAAAAATAGTAAAACAGAAGATGAAATACGAACAAGACAGAGCAGGTACACTAAACAAAGGGAATCGGGTTACTCTTCTGTTATAAAAAATATACTTATGACACTCTTGCCATTTTAGATCCAACGAAATGCAGTAAATTGAAACCAAGATGGTTCTAATCTACTCAGACATATTGTCAAGGATAAGAGACGTGACTTCTTTTCGATTAAATGGGGGCCATGAGGTAAGAAAACACAAAGATCCCAAACTATAACAGCGATCAGTATATTGGTCATAAATTCTATTCTAATTTAACCGAGTAGCTCTCTTTCATACATGCAAACATAAAGATAGACATCAGCAAAGATACACTGACATAACTCCAGCCCTGATAATTCCATGGACAAAATGTTCCTCTCGATGAAAAAACAAACAAACCAATTTTGTGGGTTTTTTTTTCCCCGAATCGTGCTAACAGCTAATACTTTGGCTTGACAACGCTATAACCTATGACCTGTGACCTGTGACTAGCAAAGCTGACAAAACGTCGCTACTGGCTATGTCAGTGAGTTGAAATTTTCAATAATGTGGTCTGCGACGTATTGTTTTGATCGGTTACAGGACATACGGACACAATATAGAATCATGCTTCATTTAACTCTATCTTTGACCTTACTTCGTTCCCCCCGCCCTTGTTCTGTCCCGAATGGAAGTCCCCCAGTGAACAGTACTCCGAACCATGTCCACGTTCCATGATCCTTTGTTACCTGAAGAAATCAAGGTGGGGTCTCTATTTGTGCGAAGCTGTAGGGTTAAACAACTTACGCAATTTTATTATCTTATTATAAGTGTGTGCAAATTTTGATTTTGTTGAGACACATGAGCAAAGGTATTGGGAAATTTGCGGCCCATCATCTTGTTCCATAGAGAGAAAAAAATTGAATAACTAAACAGAGATTGAAAAAGGGACGCAGGAGTTCATTTTAACAATGTTTTTAATCTTTCCCTTAATCAACACTTATTGTATGGACAAAATAGCTATTCGAATCTAGCCATCTATCTATCTATCTATCTATCTATCTATCTAACTATCTGTAACATTATTCAGTCCCACTCCCATGTTAGTCATTATTCATTCCCCAATGGTTGTCTCACGTGTATCTGTTTCAACTACTCCTCTTTATCAAATTAACGATCTACCGCTAGACCACCAAACTAGAAGCACAATTTTCAGGCAGAGGATTCTCACCCGTAGAGAGGAAATCTGATGTTGTTTAAATACCGGTTTCAGGGAAGAAACTCTTTTAGTGTTATTTGTTTTCTCAGGTCGTTGGGTGCTTTTGCGGTACGTCTAATCAGTCAGGGATGACGTTACTCGTTGCTGGCGCCTTCTCGGGCCCAGCTTGTCGAAATAAATCACCACGATTTATTCAGTCGATTTTTAGTGTCTTTGTATGTGTCTTCTTAGGAAAGCAATGCTGTTTCCGCCCTAGACCCCACCTTGAATTTCTCTGAGCCTATATGTACGATGCTCATTCAGTTAGTGTAGGATTCTCTCTCCAGCTGTACGCCCGATCAGTCGCAGAGGTAGAGGTAGTTGTTTGAGAGAGCAGCAAGATAGCTATGTAAAGACATGTAGCCACGAGCAAAGCTCGAATAGCGAATAGTTTGTCATTCTAATAGTTTTTCTATATTCTTTTGTTTAAAGTAAAGTTTCGAAATCTAACCATGTAGTTTTTTAACACCTCGCCCGGTGTGGGAGGGGAGACCTTAGAGTAGGACTAGAGGCATAGGCTAGGTTAGTTGTTCTCGTTATTAATGTAGAGTCTACGCCACCCAGCAATGAACAGATGCATATATAATCCTAGAATGCTCTTTATAATCTTGTATTTTAGAACGTGGTCAAATAAACTTTATAACCAGATCTAAACGTGTTGCTTAGTCTCAGAGTGCTGGAAGTGTCTTATTTGTGAAACGTAAAGTATCATTTATGAAGTCTTGATATATAGACGCCAGGCGTCACAGTAAAGAATTGGAGCAACTAGATTAATAACACTATACGATCCGATGACAGCCTGGTCACTATAGTCGTGTGGCCAGCGGTTACGCTATCTATCTATCTATCTTT
>BLXT01006199.1:2905657-2916282 GCA_019648995.1 Plakobranchus ocellatus | reverse complement strand
ATTTTTTTTTCATTAATTTCTTCATTCGTCTGTCCATTTCTTTCTTTTATGGTTTATCTATCTACCTACCTACCCAGTATAACTTCCTACGTAATTGCCTTCTTATCTACCTACCAACCTACATACTTAATAATCTGTCTATTTATCGAAAAAAAATATAATACAATATTTGTTCATATATTTATTTGAAGAACTCTTACCCCCGGACCTTTAATGTCGTTTAAAGCTAGCAGCTTTTTAACATAGCAACCGATTCTTTGATTCGATTGGCTGATAGTTATCAAGGGAGGTAATAATGAAAAAAACCCTTTTGGGCTTGAAAACAAAGTTCTTTTTTTTTTTATTTTGATTTATTTGATTGGCCACTTGTAACTGCGGGTAACAAAAACTTAAAAAATTATATTTTGTTTTATTTAGAAACGATTCCAAAACGTCATTAAAGCACTTACATAGATTTCAGATAAACATAGTAAGAGAATACAACCACCAACTCAAACTTATAAGAACAAATTAAACAACTCAGAATATACTTCACCAAGTTTTGCCCATAAGGCTTTATCAAGTAAAAAAAATGACGATCACAAATAATTAAGATATCACAGATACTCGCTAAGCAAAGAATCATAGCAAACACAAAGTCTCATCTGTACTTTATATTTTAGTGACTGAATTTTATATCTCGTAAAACTCCTGAACCACAGAAGAGAATAACTTTAAATTGTGTATGAAAGATAAGCTGTGGCGGAAGGTTGCATTAATTATGCACAGAAATCCAAATTCTATCTCCTTCTACTTTTTTTGTTTTTATATTATTTCCTCAAAATATTAGTCAGAATTTTACCATCAGCCATGTTGCCATCTTTCAAATATAAAGGCCTAAGTTTCCAGTTTGCATTGACACCAGAGAGATTCACTAATCAATGGCTTTCATTCAGGGCTGCTTTGGAAGCGCAAGTCTAGACTCTAACATATATAATTCAAGGCGTCATTGTCTAGATATAAATAGATATGATTAGACCTACAGATCTATATTCAATGCCTTATTAAAGCTTTAGATTCACGAGAATCTAGACCTAAGCCAGCAAGAATGAATAACTCAAATATTTCAGGAGTTTTACGAAAATAACACCCAAAGTAGCCTACACATATATATATGAAGTATAGATACGGGAATATCTCGGCATCTCACTATATTTCATGCGGCGTGCATGCTATTCGCATCTAGATTTCAGGGTTCCCTTAGATCTAAATGTTTAAAGCGGCATCTCATGTTGACATTGGATTATTTGTACCTATTCTCTCTCTCTCTCTCTCTCTCTCTCTCTCTCTCTCTCTCTCTCTCTCTCTCTCTCTCTCTCTTTCTCTCTTTCTTGTCTTTGAATCACGGTGTTGCGGTTCCCATAAACTGTTCGTGCAATGGGTTTTACAGCAACTAGTAAAATAATATAAGCTTAATATTTAAAGATTGTAATTTGTAAAGAAAAAAAAATGTTAATGGGCGTGCGGTATTTGTATCCCTTTTTTTTAGTTCTAGAGATTTCAGATAAATCTTTAAAGTAAAAAAAAAAAAAAAAAGGCACGACCAATCCTAAAACCCAAATAGACCTTAAGGCTATGATACAAAAGCCACTTAAGGAAGGCGTAGAGGAAAACATAAAAAAAGAAAGGAAGAAAGACCATAAGAAATGAATGAATGAAGATGTATTAGATATTATGGTCTGAAAGTGTTGAAGATCTTTTCAAAGGTGATAGGTGTTAAAAGCCTGAAATAAAGAAAAGTCTAGAGGCTCCAACTTTCCTTGAAGAAGAGGTAGACGCAGCAAAAAAAAAACAAAAAAAAAAAATGAAAAATGGAACACCCACAGGATAGAAATAATTACAGCATTATATAATCTAGGAATAAATCTGACAAAAAAACTCTTTAGTGCAATAATTATAAGAGAGTGATACAATCCCAGAAGATCTTTGTAATCTGTTTTAAAGTACTACCGAAAAGACAAGTAGCAACTAAATATGAACTTCATAGAACAATCAGTTTACAAAATTCCTTTTAAATGTTTTGATGCTTAGAATGCGCAAGAGTTTAAGACCAGAAATATCCCCAAAATAAGAGAACTTTGTGCCTGATAAAGGGTCTAGAAACGCAGAATTCACTTTGTCAATGTAAATAGAAAGGTGTATAGAAATGCAAAAAGATATCGAACTCTGTTTCATTGATTATTCTAAGCCCTTTGCGAAAGGAAACATATAAAGCTGTTTCGTATGCTAGACAAATTAGACATTGATGGTAAAAATCTGAGAGTAATTAGAAATCTATACTAGGATCAAACAGCATCTGTAAGAGTTGAAGGAGAATATAATGATTTCAAATCCATTAAAAGATATTTGAGGCAAGGATCAGTAATGTCTCCAGATCTTTTTAATCTGTAAAATAAAACAATTTTAGGAATCTTCAGGCTTAAAAATAAAAGGAGAAAATCTCAATAATCTCAGGTATGCGGATGTTACAGTTTGAAAGGATAGTCTGATGAACAACTCCAAAAACCTTTAAATTCTGTACTTTTAGAGAGCGAAAGGATGGGTTTGTCTTTGACTATATAAAAAAAAAACAAAAAACCAAGCAATGTATTATCATCCCCAAAAATCCTATAACCTCACATGCAATTTCGTTTGCAAAGGTGAAAAAATCCAACAAGTTACAAAATTCAAATAAATATCCTGGTTACCTCTTAACATCAGATGGTAGATGTACAAGTGGATTAAGTAAAGGAATAGCTATGGCCAAAGATACATTCCAAAAAATGAAACCATAACTGGCAAACAGAAACATAAGTATGGAAACCAAAATAAGGGTAATTAAAACATATTCATGGTCAGTACTTTTATATGGTAGTGAGTGTTGGACAATAAACAAGGAAATAGAGAAAAACTAGAAGCAGTAGACATGTGGTTTATCAGAAGAATGGTGAGGATATCATGGACGGAATAAGTCCAATTAGTTGTACTGAAATAGGCTAATCTTAAGCGATCACTAATTAAAACCATAAGAAAAGGGCAGCAACAATGTGTAGGACATTTTTGCCGACGCAAAGGTTTAGAACATTTAGAAATCATTGAAAAGACTGAAGGCAAACGCAGTAGAGGTACAAAGAAAATAATTTTAGTTGGAAAGTCTTTAGTCATGAGCAATAGATAATGGTAGCAACAACAAATTTATAAGTTTGAGTGAGAATAGATTTGAGTGGAGAAACATGATCGCCCAATGTCAGCTCCAGACGGGGCACCTAAAGAAGATTTGATAGAAGAAAGGCTTAATTAAAAAGAGGAAGAAGCCAGATAAAAAGGCCTAAACACGAAGATCAAAATAAGATGTAATGAGGCAAAAAAAAGAATGCATCAATCAATAATATCAAGAAGTTGACATGATACAAACACATTACAATTATTGTTGTGAGTGGTAAAGAAATTAATAAATCAGCGGCAGTGTCTGCCCAAAAACTAAAAAGAACAAAATGGTTAGAATATGATAAAGATCTTTCGAAAGATTTAGGTTGTTGTTGTTACTGTTGCTGTTGCAAATCCAACAGCCCATGGAGTCTTGCCCTTCGGCCTGTTGCCATGTCATAATATTTTGCAGTCTGCAAGGGTTGCTTCAGTATGAATTGTAGAGAGCTTTATCTAAAAATTGTCAGGATTGGGAGGGAGAAGTTGTCGTAGGTCCTGGAGCTTGGGGAACAGGACATGTTCTGTTTTTTTTCTTGTGGGTCATCACACAGATGGCATTGCGGAGAGGGTTCAAAGTTGATTTTATCCAGGTGGGTGTTGAGAAGTATGTGTTGTGTCCGGCGACAGAATATTGTGCACTGGTCTTTTCTCTGGAGGAGTTTCATTGGGTCATTTGATTTGGCTATTATATTATCCATGTATTTAAACACAATCATTCCAGTCGTCCTCGCTGCCCAGAGTTTCATCCATTCCTCTTTCTGATTTTGTTTCATTCTTAGTGAGGCTGTCTGAAGTGTGATTGGACGTGTTGTTTGTTCTAAGCTAAATCCTTGTTGTGTAAGTCTGTCTGCTTTGTCAGTGCCTAATGAATTCGTGTGTCCAATTCGTTGTCACTGTAAGACAAGTCTGATGGCGAATGTACCTTCTATGTTTGTAGTTTTAGTTATCAGTGATTTCTTAATGTTAACGCTGTCAATACTTAGTAAGGCTATTACATGTATTATGCTTTATGGCAGTTTGGATGCCCATTAAATCTGCCACATGACTGGAGCATGTGGTGCTGCAAGCTGTTTAAAACTCATGCGAGCTTCCATCAAAGAAACATATCATTGCCCTATACCCAGCATTTATGGTAACTTTGATGGCAGATCCATTCTGTGTAGGTTTGGATCCAATCATTTGGGTAACTGGAAATGATGTCTTCAGCAGCTCTTTTGATTTGAATCAGATCAGTCTTTTTGCTTACACACTTGTGGACAAGGTTTTCAAAATCCTTTTGTAGTGGAGATACAGCACTAGGAAGGACTGAGCTCTTTCTTCTGGTGGGGGGCATTTTCTTTTAGCTCTATAGCATAGGGTAGGGTGTTTTATTCTGTTCTCGCCTTCCAGTTCTCCACCAGTTTTCTTCCTGGGTTTTTTGTTTTTTTTTCATTCCAACGCATTTCTCAAACATTTCTGATGCTGTTTCTGCAGCTTAGGCCAAGATTTCCACATTTGCATTCATTTCACGTGATAAGATTTATATTGAGATCATTCCACCACAAATAGATCGCACTGCCTTATTATGGGTTCGATCCACTACTGAATGTGTTGCTTTTTATTTGCTTCTGATCAGCAGGCAGTGGTTGTAGTCAAGGCCTAACCGAATGTGGCCAAGATAGAATAAGTGCCGTCTGATCCCCATTGTGTGCTGGCGAATTGCTTAAGTAGTTCAAGCCTTTTAGTGGCTATTTCCTCCGGCTGTCTACATGTTTGCTAATCTCAGCTTACTGTCTAGCTGAAGCCCTAGATAGGTTGGTTTTTCTTCTCTTTGGGCTTTCTAGCCTTCAATTCTTATTTCTAGGCTCTGTTTTGATGCCAGAGGCTCAAGGTGAAGGTGGGTGGAGAAAACAGTTTTGGCTGGATTGATAGTCAGCTTCAATTTTTTATAGGAAATGCTCAATTTTTCTAGATTTGAATTGAGGTGCCTGGCACTTTGAGGGATGTATAATTTCTTAGTGTATTATATCACAAGGTCGGCTGTGTTTAGGGCTGTCTGTGACTTCATGTCACATATTCTCTAGTATTTTCTTTATAAGTCTCTTGAATTCTCCCTCTGATGTCATTCTAAAGTCTGGCCAGTTTGCTCTTTGGCAATTCCCTTGCTGCTGTAGTTTGTCTATATCAGTTACCACAGAAGAGAGATTTGGCCTACAATCGCTGTCTATACTTGGAAGGACTTATTCCCGACAGTAGGGTTCAAGACCAGATGAAACAATATTCTGGTCGGGACGACTGGGTATGGTGTGGCCCTGTGTAGGAAAGTTGCAGGGAATTGTGTCTTGTGTGATTACAAACTTTGTTGATTCATGTAGTTCTTCAGAGCAACTCCTTGTACTTTTGGTGTCAGGGTAGTCCGTTGTGGTGAGCGGCCATCAAAGTCTCCTGCAAGTATTGCGTTGCGCTTTGCGTTTTTCTGAAGAACGATAATCTGGAAAGTTGAGGCAGGTTGGCTGTGGATGTATAAATCATGACGTTTTTACTACTATATCAGACGATGTATGTCTGTAGCATCGTTCCAAATGATGTTAATACATGCAGCATTGAGATCATTCCTGGTATAAATAATATTTCTGCAGCCCTGACAGTGGCAAGGGTAGCCAGTGTATCCTGTTATCTTGATATTAGTGCCAGAGTGGAGTGTTTCTTGAAGCAGAGCTTGAAGTGGATCATGTTGTCGCACAGTAAAGTGGCTGATTCAGTTTTCTTCCTACTGGTACCACATATCATATTCAGTTGGAGGATGTTGAGCTTTGTGTGATGTCCAAGTCTTGGCCTCTCTATCTCTCTCTTTCTCCGCATTAATGGTAGGTGTTTAGATTCCTTCTAACTTTCGTGCTTGCCAGTAAGCATACTTGTCGCCAGCAGCCTGGCAAATCGCTGCTTGGTGCGGGCCTTTTTGAGCGTCACCTGAACTCGTATATTATCGAATTATTTATTCGTTCCAATACAATTATGCTTGGGAATCTATAATTTTTCTCTTCATCTAAACAAGTGAGCTGTGTGCTGGTGGCCCCAGTTTCCCTATACCCCTGAGCTTTGGAGCTAACCGGCCTCTGTGAGCTCTACAGGGGACTCACAGTTGATGCTCTATGTGTTTGAAGACATTGTTTACTAAGTCGCACTCCTAGCCACCGGTAGCTTCAGGTTAGCTGCTTTAATAATTATGGCAAAGGGTCAGGCAGCATCACTACCACCAGTATATCGGCTCATTGCTCGAAATATTTATAATAAAGTCATCATCCAAGGTTACAATAATTTTACTTTTATGAGCCCTGCAGACATTTTCGATGTTGGTGCTAAATATAGAACTAGCCTGTATTCAGGTAGTGGGCTTGTCACGTCAGGTGACATTTGTGTAGGTGCGCATCTCTACCCACCCCATCCTATACAGCAATCTGGGCAAACGCAGACCCAGTCATGCTTATGACTGCTCCTCTGACATAGATGCTGGAAGTTGATGATAATTGTAAGGTCTTTGACATAGTAACACATGAAGAGCGAGCTGTTTCTCATGCTAAAAAAAAAACTAGACATTAGCAATAAAAATCTGAGATTTATGAGAAAGCTTCACTGGGATTTAACAAACTACACCTGTGAAACGTAAAGGAAAACACAGTGACTTCAGACACCAAAAGAAAAGTGAGGGAGGGATGTGTAATATCTCCTGATTTTTTTAACCTGTATACTGAACCATACTTGAAAAATCTAGAGAATACTCCTATCTTAAAAAATAAATGGGAAAATCTTTAGTTTCAGATAATATGCAGATGAAACAGTTTAAATGGTAGAATCTAGAGAACAATTAAAAAAAAAAAACTTCTAGAGACTGTTGCTATAAAGAGTGAAAGAAAGAGCCTGCCCCTGAATATAAAAAAAACAGCAAATAAATTAAAATAAATAAATAAATAAAAATAAAATGAATAAAAAAAACGAAATGCATTTGCGATCTCATTAGCAAAGAGAAAATGAAACTATTTGCAAAATATTTTCGCTATCTGATAACATCAGGTGATGGACGCTCAAGTGTCATGAGAAAAAAGTCATGGCCAAAGATACATGCAAACAATGACATCGATACTGACAAACAGAAATATAAGTAAGGGCACCAAAATAAGGTTAATGAAACATATGCATGGTCAGCACTATTATACATGTAATATGGTTATGAGTGCTGTACAACAAAGAAGGACACAGAAAGAAAACTAGAAGCAGAAGTAGGATTGTGATTTATGACAGGCATGATGAGGATATCATAGACGGTAAAAAGTCTATAGAGTCAGTATTGAAAAGAGCTAGAGGGATCATTGATCAAAAAGATAAGATGGAGGCAACAACAAAATTTTTAAGACACATTATTTTGCCGACACAAGAATTGTGAACGTTTAGCTTGGAACGATTGAAGGCAAACGCAGAAGAGGCAGACGGTGAATTATTGTATGGAAAATCCAAACTCGTGGCGAAACAGGGAAAGTTAAAACAACAGCCTGTAAGGTTAACTGAGACCAGGTTTGAGTGGCTGTCCATGATCGCCTATGTCTGTTTTAGACAGGGTACATCGAGAAGAAGAATCACATGAATGGACGTACAAGATTTTTTGAACGTGATAAACTTGATAAAATTAATTTAGTGGATATTTTTTTATGAACAGGCTATCGACTGGTAGATTTAATTCCAAACCGATTAAAAAAATAAAAAAAAAAACAGTTGGCTTTTATTTTGGAGTATTCAACTGTTGCTATTGGTAGAGATAACAATGAATAAGGACATAGTTTACTATTCAAAAGTAACTGGATATGAGAATTATTTATTTTAAGTAAAGATGAGCAACATAGTTTTTGATGTGTATTGCTGCTGTTTTTGTATGTAAATGTTGTGTGTGTGTGTGTTGTTGTTGTTGTTGTTGTTGTTGTTGTTGTTGTTGTTGTTGCTGTTGTTTTGTTGTTATTTTTCTGCTACTGCTGTTTTTGCTTTTACTGGATTGGCAAAGTTTATCGTAAAAAATTTTGCTTTCCAAAAATAGAATTGTCTGTTGATACGAGAGCTTTTGTTTTAGTTGTGGTGACTATTTAAAAACAGCAAAAACTTAAATTTTTTTACCCACAAGGAAACAAACAAACAAAAAAACCCTCTCTTAAAACCAAATTAAGAGTGATTTTTAAAAAAAATGTATTTTGAAAAACAAAATAAACATGACAAAAGAGTATATTTTAAAAATTATTTACTTTATGTAGACGTTTCCCAACTCAAACGGCGAAAAAAATATTTTGTAAAACTACAAGTATATCAGCTATATCGATAGAACTGTATCCTGAAGCAATCATATATTTTATCAAGATAAAAATAAGTTGACACAAAAACAGTTTGATCTTAAAAATGGTTAAGAGCAAACAAAACCAAAACACATCACATAAAAATTTTTAAGTAGTTTATTCATAATTATGTCTAAGAAGTGTCAAATCAAAATTGTGATAATTGGTAGAGGCCAATTAATAACGATGAAGCCTTATTTGTTTCTTTGAACTTAACAAATGGCAGCTTTAACATGTTTATTGATGTGGTTTATCAGGAGAATGATGAGGATATCATGGACAGAAAAAAAAGTCAAATGAATTGGTTCTGAAAGTCTAGTCTCGAGCGAACACCAATTAAAACCATAAGACAGAGGCAACTACAGTTTTTAGGCCATATTTGCAGACATAAGGGTTAAGAACACTTACCAATCACTGGAAAGATTGAAGGCAAACGCAGTAGAGGTAGACAGAAAATAACTTTTATTGAAAATCTTAAGTCATGGGCAAAAGGCAAGGGTAGCAATAACAACTTTATAAGGTTAACTGAGAATAGGTATGAGTGGAGGAACATGATCGCCAATCTCTGTTCCAGACAAGGTACCTGATGATGACTGATTTTTTTTTTGCTTAGGGTTTAATGTTTAAAATTATTTTTGTTTTAATTTTGATTAGTTTATTTTTCAGATGCAGATGATGATTTAGAGTATCATGTACTAAAGTTAGAAGTGTTCACATGACAAAACTTTTTAGTGTAGCAAACAAGGTTGAAACTAAACCCATTTAATGGTTATAGTTTGACACTAGATACCATTTGTAAAGTTAACTGAGTGTTGTCAAAATAAATTATAAAATGAAAGTAAAAGAATTGACATAACAAATTATATATTTAAGTTCACAGTTTGGATAATACAAATTATCTAGTGAAGTTAACAGAGTGTTGACACCATCTTGTAAAAGTAACAATAGTTGACATTCAATACCATTTGGTGAAATTAATAGAGTGTTGACACTATAAAACATTTAGTAAAGTTAACAGAGTTGACATGACAAACCAACAGTAAAGTTAACAGTGTTGATACAGTCATTCAAACTATCTTGTGCAGTTAACAGTTAAAATGTTTAGCTAATTTAAAAGTGTTACCACTGAAGTTTTTTTCTAATGAAGTTAACAGTGAAGATAGCAAAATATCTTGGTGAGTCAGCAGAGGTTTGACACCACAAACTTTCTATTGAGGTTATTACAAACTTTGAAGAGGAAGTTATTTTAACGGTGGTTATCCTTTGTGCTGTTAAAAATATCTCTAGAACTGTTTTTTTTTTGTTGTTGTTGTTGTAGTTGTTGTTGTTTTTTTTTTTTTGTTTTTGTTTTTTTTTTTTGTTTTGCTTTTTTTATAATGTAAACCTAGTGGCTCTACCATAAAAACAAATGGCCTATGATTCGCATTACATAAGAACATGAAAATTAATTTCTTTTTTTCCCTCTCAGATCTAGAAGCAATTTTTGACATCCTAATTCTTAAAGGAACAACTATGAATTAGGACTAGATTTTAAAAATTAATATCATAAACCTTAAGATATGTTTTCCTTACTTTAATCGCATTCCCTATTTACTTTACAAGTCTCATTGCTTATTCATCCTTTGTGACAAAAATGTTTTGAAGAGGATGGGATATAAACAGCGATTACTCTACAAAAACTGATAGACTGCCTTAAATCTCTGAGAAGTATGATTATAAATTATTATAGCTAATACGAAAATGAATGAAAAGCTTCTAGGCATTTTGGTCCTTATATTTTTTTCATTGTTCAAGACTGAATGAATTTAGACATAATTTCAACTCGTAGCCACTTTTTTTTATATGGCAAGTATAATTTCGGTGCAATAATAGACCTTCTGTTATTCGAAGGAAAGTCCATTTTTTTATTATCTCTCTCTTTCTCTCTCTCTCTCTCTCTCTCTCTCTCTCTCTCTCTCTCACTTCACTCTCTCTCTTTCTGTCTATCAATCAATCTATCTATCTGACTATCTATCTATCTATCTATCTATTTATCTATTTATCTGTCTA
>BLXT01006199.1:2767312-2782235 GCA_019648995.1 Plakobranchus ocellatus | reverse complement strand
AAAAAAAAGGTAACATCCTGCTTGCCCCTGTCAAGTCCTAATGTCATCTCTTCACACATAAGCCTTCCAAAGAAAAGGATAAAAAGAAATGAGATTGTATTGAGAGGTAGGAGAAAGTTTCTAATGAGTATTATGGACATAGGTGATCTGTCATCATTTTTATATCCCATTCAACTTCAGATTTTGCTACATACAAAAGGTAAATATGTCATAAACTTTTCTGGAAACGGCTAATTTTGTGACACATTATACAGGTTCATCTTGCCACCTGAGATTTTCCTTTGAAAAATAGTATCGTAGCTATTACTAAACATACATGTATTATATAGAATAGGAGTAGCACATATAGTGTAGGCCATAACCTCTGGGTCAATTGTTACACACTACCGAAGTGTGTTGGTCCCTCATTGGCTGGCAAAACAATGCCCGACCGAGCATTATTTATAGTAAAAAAAGAGCTGAACGCATGAGATTTGAGTTGCTGTTTTTTTTTTTTTTCAAACCCAAACTCAGAAAAAGCGATTATTAATCTGCAAATCTGTATGTTGAAAGTCTGAATGGTTGCTTTCATATTTTTTTTAAATTAAGTCTTTGAAATCTATCTTTTAATGAGATTGAAGACTAATCTATATCTGGATATATATAGATAGAGGAGTCTAGATCTAGATTTAGACCAGAACATTATTACGCCTATTGTATTATATCTAAATTATACAGATCAATTTTCTCACGAATTCTAATGGAATTTCGATGAATCCCGCTTTGCGATTAGGCGTTTGTGTGTTTCCATTGTGTCTTTCGTAAAATCTTATATTTTGATTTTAAATCTAATGTAGTCCCAAGTCAGGGCAGAATTTTATTTTCCAGTAGAATCTATAATTCATCTAAAACTGTCCTCATTCTCTCATCACAAATCATAGTATCAATACGGAGAAACATGTAATATATTACTATCCTTACATTTAATTTATCAAAGTAAAGAGAAACCCTTTTCAACAGTTTCTTACTTTATATATGCTCTTTGGATTTGTCGTTGATTTGATAGGCTATTACTAGGTCAGATCTACAATTAGATCCAATTACATTAATACATTTATAAGTAACATATATAAATATAACTAAGACTACAAAGAGCTGAAGACGGGGGGAAAAGAAAGACTTACAAAACAACAGGACAATTAGTAAGAGTTCCTCTTCCATTATAATTTATATATTATGCGCCTGTGTATAGGCCTGCTTCAACAATACCAAAAAAAAAAAAGAAAAGAAAACAAAGCAAAATGAATAAATAAACAAATAAAAATCACTGCGACTCTTGACTAAAAAAAAAAAAGGTTGCCTAACCCTAATTTGAATTCACGTTAGTGTCAATTTTCCACTGCTACAACTCGTCTTTTCGAATTCCCTTGATCTTACTAACGCATGTGCGTAAACGAGGATGCAGAATATTGACATTCTATTTATAATAATATAAGAATGTTGATTAATTAACAATGTAGCGGCTCTTTTGATTAGTATATTAAGTGCATAGCTACAAAGTTTAAAACCGCAAGAATGCCACAGTTTTACAGTTTTTGTTTGAAAGCCTTTTCATTCTCGTGTCGTTCGCCCGCTGCTTTTTTTTTAGTTCATTCGTTCAGCCCATGCACACAACTCGCAGAAATAAAAAAATTTTTTTAAAAAGTTGCTGCAGTTCTCAAGTTAGAACGAGAGCTAGATTTAATTAGATCTCTAGACAAAAGATCTACTCGCCAGTTACTTGATCTGTAGACCTAGATCTAGACTTAAAAAAATAAGAATACATCAATAAAATGGATACTAAACAAGTCTAAACAGAATAAACAAACTTTGTAGTAATTAAATCATGATGGTTTGGGATATTTTTGACCAAAGAAACATTCAAACTTGTTTTCACCTGAGAAACTGCATAGTTTCCATAGGTCTACTGGTTACGGCCGGCACTTTTTGCCAAACGCTACACAGCCGTGTGGCCATGAACTTGATAGGTGGTAAAGGCGTATAGTCCATAAAATTCAATTTTCAGATAAAATGAGGTATACAACAAATGTTCCCACTCTTGGCCCTGTTTCCCCAGTCTTTTGTAATATAGGACAAAGAGACAGAAAATCCATTATTGGAAAATACCTCGGTTTACCAGAAAATCAAATTAACTGAAAAATCCAATTACCTGAACTCAACTGCACATCTCTCATAATTTTTGGTCAAGTTGACTCTTTATTATACGTTTCCAGATAACTCGAATTTCATACAAAACAAAGGTTATGTTTTGGCCTTGCAATAGTGAATTAAACTAACTGCACTGAATTTATGAGTATACATTTTATTCATTGGAATACAGAAAGGCATGTAAATGTGGATTTTTAGGGATTGTAAGGACAAGAGTAAGGGATTTGAGATTTAAATCGGGGACACCAAAGACAATACATCGAAAAAAATGCCTAATTTTTTTCCGTTTTACAAAATGGACATGAAAAATTGAAGAAATACAGAATAAAAAAATATCAATCCCTGGCATATCAAATTTCTTATGTGCTTGATTTGCAAGTAACAAAAAAAAAAAAAAAATTGTGCCTGCAATCTAAGTGTGTGTGTACCAGTATATATATATATGTATATATATTTTATATATAAGAAAAGCAGGAAGCAAGAATGATAAAGGAAGGGAAAAAAAGACCAATTTGAAAGTTAAACTGTTTTTGGGAGATGGGTTAAAAAAGAAGTAGTATTGGTGATGACGACACCAATAGCAGCAATACTATATGTACTACTACTACACTTTAAACAATGGAGTTTTAAGTACATTAACAAAGTAAAGAGAAAAGAGAGTTTGAGGAGAAAGAAAAAGAAACTAATAAAGAGAAAGAGAAGGGGAGGGAGGGGGGAGAAGCTAAGGAAAGGGGGGGCAACAGGTTATGGTTAATTACAAGATAAAAAGGATGAAAAAAGGCTGCACACTTGCAGGAAAAAGAGCTAACAACATGTGTTGCCTCTTTGATGTAGAGCCTAAATGCAGTTCCAAGTATATTTCAAAGAGAATACTGTTTTCTTTGATATACCTAGCCAGCATTGGGAGGCCTATGGCACGCAAATGCTTGAGATCTCACTGAAGGAAGGGAAAAATGTAAAAACAGGATTCTTGAATGAAACTTAAAGATCAGGAGATTGCTGGATCTTCTGAGATTGGTAGCACTTTTGTCACACACAAGTGGGTAAGAGTGAACAAAATCCACAAATGAGGAAAAAACTAGCTAAAGTGTTCCCTAGGAAGAGATGATTCACTTAGATTAATGAAATTTTCCACCTCTCTAATTTGAAAACAGCTGATCAAGTGCCCCAACTTCACCCTACCATTAATACTTGAACTAGATGTCAACTCTTGGCCTGGAGATGTTGGTCCATGATCTAAGTCTAGATGTGACTATTTAGCATCTTCAGGTGGATTGACATAATTCGTTAAAATCAATGTTGTTGCTTTCATTATCTAAACCAGTATCTATTTTGTTTTCTGTAGTTCAGCTTTTGGTACAAGAGATTCAATAAAATTGAAGCACATCTCTTACTGGTTTCAATAAAAGAAAAAGCAAAAATTTTTAGCGCCAAAAGTGTACAACAGATAGACATAATTTAACAATCATCAAATAAACACAATTTCATTATATCTAAAAATCTTGGCCAACAGACTGCTTGAGGGCAAGAAAACAAAGACAATTCATATCCTCCTGATTCAGATTTTGCCTTTTAGAGGGCAGAATGAGGTTGTAAATGGAGAAACTAAGGTCAGCATCAGCTAATTTCACAGATGAACAAATAAGCAACTTGAAAAGGGCAGCCAGGTTAGGACACTGATGCCCAGAAAGTTCACTGATGAGACTGACATGTGAACAGCATGCTGGACCCTACAACACAAGGGTTATTGTTTGCAGCTTTTCTTGAGTGGAGAAATTACAAATGTTCTCTAATTTCCTCTCCCTATGCTTGTCAGTTGTGAAGTGAACTGAAACAATTTTGCACCATCTGCAATATAGTAACTGTTTATCACTAGACACAAAGGTGTCTTTGACAAACTCTCGGTGATGATCCATAGCCATCCCCTTAACGCCATGTTTTGGTTTAGATTTAGTGTAAGAATATCTCCATGATGAATGTCTGATAAAAAGTCTACCGCTAGCCTACAAAAGAACTGAACTAAACAATGACCATATGTTGTCTGTGTAATCGTATAGCCTACTCAAAAACAAACACTTGAATATGGCCAGAGTAATTTCCCTCCCCCCTCCACTACTTCACTTAACAAATTAAATGATTATCTTCCTTTGAAGTGATTGTATATCATGTAAAATACGATTTCCTCTTCTGTGATATTTAAAAAAACTTGATTATATTCGTTTTTCTTTAAAATTGCAAGACATTGCAGAAAATGGCAAAATTTGCAATTTACTGCAGTTATAGGCAAAAAAAACTCGTCCACAAGACTGCATTAACACTTTCACGTGTGGTGCCCACGCACAAAAATTCAATTTCTGAGCCGACTAGATCATTATTATGAGGGATTTTAACTCCACATAATCTTTCGCTAATTCTATCATTTACATGAACTGGCAGGGAAAAAAAGATACCTTGATTTATCAGAACACACTAAAATAAAGAGTCAACTTGACCAAAAATTACAATGAGGTATTTTAATTGGGTAGTAATACAGTACTGGTACTGCACAGTATTTCAGCTCATTCATAGATCTACAGTACATTTGTACCTGTATCGTTTTTCATAGATACAATATCATAATAAAAGCCAAGTAAGTTTTGTGTGTGTGTGTGCAATTGTATCCTGTAGCATACCTAGTTGGGATAATCCAATTTAGTAAACCATGAGGGAAAAATTCATAATTTAGACCAAAAATTAGTAATAGCAAAAATGCAACCTCACTGAAACTATTGAATTTCTAGCATTTTTTTCTTTTCCCAATAAGCAGCTTATGTTGGCACTAACACTTCCCTCTACACATGCGGTCTGTAAATTAAAATTTACAGCTATGATACACATTGTAGTCTTTACATTTGGTAGAACAATCACTACTCTAAGTGTTGCTCAGGATACAAGCCCTCTTCAAGCGTTCCAGCAACTCTGGCTGCTTCACTGAACAGAACACAGATTTACTGTACTTGACCACAACAAAATTCGTAATGAATCAGGCATATTCATAATCTGATGAATTTTTAGTAATAATCACTAATTTTTCATAAAACTAGGAAAATATGCTGTAGTACGGCACCCCTTCAAACACAAATTCTCTCTCTGAATCCATAATCCTGCCTCATCCCTATTGTCACATTGTGTGTGTGCGCCTATCACTACTTTATCAGAGCTGCCAACTTACATAAGGTCATTTAGGCAGACCTGCCTACCTTGTTCATCTGGTTTCAAGGGTTTGGGGCATCAAGATATAAAAAATGAGGGATTTCATGCAAAGTTTGGGGAAAAAGAGCCACAGCAAATGAACTGCCACTGTGTTGAATTAAGTATGAACAAATCAGACCCTCAGAGAATAAAATAAAATGCCTCAAGCTTAAGACCAAAAGCATAAGAAATACAGGACCCCAAAACTCAGATTGTTTGAAGCCCTGATCATCACTTGAACACTTTGTTTGACAACCCAGGTGCCCTATACAAGGCAAAATATTATAAAGAGCCTCCATGATCTTAACGCAGATTATTTATCTTCTAAATGGTTAAAAGAATTCCAGAGTGTAGAAAATATTTATTTTCAAAAAGACCAATCCATATCTCAAGCAAATGATAATTACATGACTTTGCATGCATCTCATCTTGCCATTCAATGAACTTTCGCAATATAAATATGTAATACATACTGATAAAGTCCCTAGCCATCCTCAGCTAATTCTCAAATAGCGATATCTAAATTTTAAGAAAACTCAATTACCAGGACAAATTATTAGTCTCTTGCCTCTCTCTTTGAGTGCATGATTTAATCTTCTGGTGGTCCACAATGCTGACAGAAGCTGACACGAAAGAGGAATTTTTTTGCCAAATTTTGACTGACACCAATTTGAGAATGGTCCCTTAGTGATAAATTACCTTCCCATACAAAAATAATAAAAAAAAAAATATATATTTTTTTTTTTTAAATAGGAGTTTGTTGATTTTATGTTTCAATATTTCAAAAAGGTCCGTCTTTTTGTTTAGTATCATATTTACAGTGGATGATCAGTTTCACACATTTGTATTAGTGTTCTTAGCTCTAAAAGTTAGAGAATGAATACTCTAAGTGAAAAAATTACGGGATGAGTTCATTTAGTTAGGTTTTTAGGAGAGAAAAAAATGTTAGGTTTTGCTCTATATTAAATTTGCAGGATTGCAGGACAGAGGTGAAAATGCAGGAAATTCCCATGAGATGTAGGGTAGAAGTCTGGTCTATTTGGAGGACATGTAATACTGATTTTAATGGCAATCACTGACAATCAATTTTTCACTAAAATCAGTAAAAATTAAAAACAAAGAACTTGACTACCCACGAGCTGTTTTCTGATGATACAAAGAAAATAGAAGCCGAATAAATTGCAAACCTACCTTGGCAAGACCTAGGACTAAGTAGGCCTATATGAAGTTTTGTGTCTGTTAGTCATGCAGAGTCAACTAGAATTCGGTGAGCATATTAGGCTAGGCCATCGGCTGACCTCAATTCCATAGGTTTGAGACTAATAGATAAAGTGGGAAAACCTAATCCGTAGCAAAAGATATACAAAGGGCCGACAAGCTAGAGATATAGGGCAGTAAAAACAGTTCTACACAGCATGGCGTGCATATCTTCAGAAATAAGATTTTCAGTGTTTCCAGTGAGCAATGAAGAAAACCAACGGCTTTTTTCCAGTTGGCGGACAGTGCAACAGCCAAAGACTGGGGCATACCTAGGGGAGGTCTGGGGAGTGTTCCCCCTCCCCCAAAATAAAAAAAAGGACTGCAAATAAAGCTATTTGGGGCCTTTGGCATCCATTTAACTTACATTTTTTAGTTCAACTTTGAAATGTGTATGGAGCTTCATTTAAAAGACATGAAATTATTGCAACTAATACGATGAAAATGACCATGAATGACCCTAGGATGGTTTTAAATGAGATGATCCTATCTTTTTGCCATGCAATGAAAATGCAAAAATGTGGACGACTAGAAGCACTGGATTTTTTAAAAGTTTCAAACTTCTGAAAGCATTCAAAAGTTGACAGAAGGCTCATTTCAGTAGATTTAGTTACTTTGAATAGGAAACCAGTGGAATTTCACTATGAAAAGATCTAGATAGGCTTTTCGGAATGTTTGTGTCTCTATCTTTTCAAAAATAAACCTCTGGTTTTCTAAGGTATTGGGAAGTTTTCTAAGTGTTCAAAATACACATGAAGGCTTAGGCCTAGACTAATCTTTGTGAGGCAGCTACTCGCCGCTCACGCCCTGTTACACAGTCATTTGACTTTTTTTTTTTTAAGTTTAAAATAGAAAACATTCAGTGCTTGCTTCTCTGGCAAAGCAAGACGCCTCTGTGTCTCAGGTGCACAGAGCTCATCACCGTGGCAGCCATGCAGCTGAGCTCTGTGGCATTTGTCAGCTCTTCTTTATCGGCAAAGGCTCACTTTTAATTCCACGTTACCATAAGAGTAAGACAGTTGGATCTAAACTAGTCCCAGCCTCCCCATCCCTGATCCATGTTTGCAAGAGTAGGCCTAAGCTGGCCGATTTGGCGCCTACTTCATTCCTCTGTTGCCCTTCACCTCCACTGCAACAACCTCCTCTGCCTAATCCATAGGACTAGTCTGTAATTGTTAAAAAAGGACAAGCCACACAATTTATACACCATGGCAGTTCCGAACAAAACACTGCACTGCATTTGGTCTAAACAATAACGATTTGAGAATAAGTGGTGGCTTTGAATTTTTTATTCTAAAGTCTTCAAATAAGCACTTTTGGAATTGTATAAAAAAATCTCTAATTGAAGTGTACCTCAACCAATCAGAAAATCAAATTAGTATTGCAACTCTTGGAGTCAGTTGTCATGACATGTAAATTGGCAGGTTTTTTTTTTGTTTTTTTAAATTGGCATATACTTCAAAACATATTATGTTTGGAAGCTGGACAAAAAAAAACTCTTTTGGTCAACCTCTATGGTCTCCACTGCTTGCAGTCAAGTCAGTCTGAACTAAAAATAGTTTTAATTGATTGATCGATAGCATCCTTATTTCAATAAACGTGCAGGCCGGAAAAAGGCCCATGCAGGTACAAAAACTTACAAAAAAAAAATAAGCATGCAGGTACGTTAGGGACTTTACAAATCACAAGTTAAAAAAAAAAAGCAATTTTTTGTAGAAGAAATTGTCCAAGTACTGGTACTCTCCATCACCGATTATTATTTTTAAAAAGTTCCATAAATTATTAAAAGGCTATTTTCAAGGCCTTCTACAAAGTCGCATCATATGTATCCCCACAATACTACCTAGTGCTCTTTCTTAAGACATTATTATGCCTAGTATCTCAGCACAAAGGTCATACTGACCGCACTAGCATCTCAAAACCCAGAGCTCTTTTTTTTCAGTTCCAGAAAAAAAAAGTAAAAATACATGAATATATTACATGAATAAAAGAAAATTCAATTCCTCCAATTGATTCAAATCACATTTGCTTTTAACTTACACCATTTAATTACCATATTACAAACACCAGCCCTTTGTTGACCAAATTCATCCTGCATGCTCTTTGTAAGTGTAGCATTGCAAAGTTGGCGCAAACAGACATTGACCCTCCCTGGGTCACAAGGTTGCTTGGTTGCAGCCGCCAGCACATAGCCCTCATTGCGCGTGCGCAAAGATTCACATGTTCAAGCCTGTAAAACACAAAGAAAAGAAAAAAAATTATCATGACACACTTGAGACAAACTGTGCAAGAACAGCCAAACGCTTAGGATCAATGCATTCGAAAAAAGATCAAACGACTATGATAAATGACTTGCCTAAGATGTGCCTATGCTCTTCTCTTCCCTTTATTGANTAATAAAGTGTTACATTTGATGTTCATCTATTTATAAAGAAAAAAGACAAACAAAAACCTGAGACAAAATAGTATAAATCAATCAAAGCTGTGCAACAGATTTGAGCCAGAAATGGTTTTGATTTAGGCCTACATAATACTAAAATAAATCATTTAAAAAAAATTACTCACTCGTATGAATTTGATGTGCATTTTTTTCTTTATTTACAAGAAAAAAAAAAAGTGAGAACTTCTGAAAAAGGATGACTTCACCCTCTGATAGAGAAAATTGTTTGACATAATAAATTGCCTTCAGCTATTACCAATTAAAAAAAGAAAAAAAGAATAGAAAGCAGAATTTGAAGTTATAAATCGGCGTCTTTTACTCCCATGAAACCGAAAAATTATACATGCACAAGTGGATTATAGCTATAGCATTACCCTACACATTTTATCTCCGAGGATAAAAGTTCCTCACTCAGCACTTATCTAGTGTTTAAATAGAAATCTACATTGCTACGCTGGCCAATAGGCTTTTGTTTCACAGGTTTTGCGTAGACCACTTCAGAATGCTGTTGGCATATAAACCTCTATCTTCTCCCGCCTTTTACTACCAATTTGAACATTCTCCTTCAATGCTGCACATGTCCTTCACCCACCCACTATCAGCATCATACTTCAATGCATTCTAGCATCAGTCTGTTTACAAACTGCTTGCCCGCCTTTTTCTTCGACCTGGTCAAACTGTCTTGACTTTCTGTCAAAGTTTAAAAGAAAATGTCCTCTCTCAGATCTGCAGTGTGTTATAGGGGTAGGAATCCGGGTACTAAGATTTATGGTGCTTACTATTTAAACTGACAATGTAGCCTTGTTACTTCATCCGTTTTCTAGTCATCAAGCATCTTGCTGGTAATTTAAGATAATAATCTCCCTCTTTAATAATGCCTGTAGCATTTTCAATCCTTTCTACACTACCTTAATTGCAAAAGAATAACAAAGTGTATACTTTTCTTGATGTCTATTTTATTTTTCCACAAAGAGTTAGACTTTTTTAAACTATAAACTGCACTGAAATTATTCATGTTATTTTTTTTTTTATTTCACAGACCTCAACATTAGAAGGAAATATTTTGGGGGAAAAAAGGGAATAGCAGGAGGTAAGATGTCCTTTAAATATGCAAAATTTTCTTTTGTTTATCTGAACACACGAGGCATCTAGTTCAACTCTTCTTTATCAATTTCATAGGTAAATGGTGTTTCTTATTTAAAAAATTATTAAAAAATTAAGGAAAAAAAAAAAAAAAAACAGAGAAAGGAAAGAGATCTGACTATCACTATACAAGGAAAGAGTTCAGGCTATCGCTAGACGAGGAAAGAGTTCAGAGTATCACTTTACACTCACACACAGGTTAATAATTCTTTTCACAATTTTTCAACAAACGTAAGCACAAAAAGTTCTTTTCTAAATCAAGCACACGAAAAAAAAAAAATTCTGCAGCAACTTCATGCGATATTATTTTCAGTCACTGCCTTAAATGCTTAAAACAGGCGCAAAGTAAGTTTCTTCCATATCTCAAAAGTGGAAATCTTTTGACTGCATTAGTACATGTGCCATGAAAAGTTTCCTACCAATGCAAATATATCAAACATCATTCTTCATGAAAATCTTAGCATTTGAAATATTCCTAACTTTACAGCACCACTGAGGAATCTTTTCTTTTGAGTCCCTACTTGGTGAACACAGGCTTTTTTCTCTCTTTATCAGGGTGGGTACCACATGCATGTCCAAACCCATGAAAGAGGCAAAAATTAAATGGCGTCACCAAAAACAGAAGGTTTAAAATAAAAAAGGTAGAGACAGAGAGAGAGTTGGTACAGCAATCTGATTTTTAAATGTTCAACTTTTTCATGCTTTAGTGACAACAACAACAAAGAATCAAAAGATAAAATGCATACAAAAAAAGAAAAAACAAAATATGAAATAAAATGATTGAAATGCATCATTTCATACTAGCATAGGCATATATAAGAGTCTGAGCATATAAGCAGAACAATCATAACACACTAACTCAATGGTCTCTAATAATTTATTACGGGGCAGGTCATAGCTTAGCTAGCACACATGGTTAGCCTGACCTGTAGCAGCACATAACACACATCACAAATACATCTATACAGGGGTCCTGCCTGTAGTCTCAGCATATCATTCTTTTCAAAGGTTACCATGACATTACTCTCTTTTCTTATCTCTGCATTTCTATTCCCATACATTTTTCCTCTTTGATCCGATACGATATATTATTATGGCAGAACCCTTTTAAAACAAACTTTGATAAATCAACTATTCCGCCAATTCAGACATTTACTTATTTGTTTTGAGAACATTCTCTTGCCCCTTTATTACTTAAAAGAATTTGGGTCACTAAAGAGTCGGACCTAGCAGGTTCTATTTCATGGATATTTCTTTTTACCCTTTTCAAGTACATTTATTACAGTGAGGCACCGAAGGATTCTCACTTGGACCCTGCTGATATTTGCATCAAGATGTAGCTATCTAAAGTCAAATATACCCTTTTCATACATTAAAAAGCAATGCAAAAATCTGCAAATGCCTACTGTTTGTTGAGATATGTAAGCAATATTTCAACTTGTCAATAAAATTATTGCCCAATGTGAATGAAAATCCAACAAAGCCTCACATATGTTGCCCAGCTTATTTTTTGCTCCTTCAATATGACAATGAACATATAGAGTTATAAGACAAACCTATAAAGCATTATCTTAAAATGGCATCCCATGAGTGTCTTGTGCATGCTCAGGGCTTATAGCTCATTTATCTGACCTAATATTTTCTTAACTTCTGTCCCATAGGTTCAACTCACCCAGAATAATAAGTTATTTTTCATTGATCTCACAGCCATAAAAAAACCCAGTACAAGCACACACTAAAAAAAAAAAAAAATTGCCAAAGGGATTCCAATCTGGAAGACACCGATCAAAGAGAAAAAAAAAAAAACACTGACAAATTTACTCATTAAGATACACTGTACCTATTAAAGTAAAAAAAAATTCCTGATGGTAAATTGGGAAATGAGTAATAATCTCTATAATTTTATACGTATTACTGTTATCAATATATACTCTCACGCAAAAAAGGTGACCACTTTTATACTTTTAACTACGCAGCACATGAGTTATGAAATCTAGTTGCTGGCGTGTTGTTGTTTGCGAGTGAGTATTTGATCATAATTATAACACTTCCACTATCCTCTCCATATTTCATGCTGCATGTGCAAAAAACAAGTTTTTATTCCCACTTAAAAAAAAAAAGTTTTAAAATGTGTAAAGTGATCTTTGCCATTTTGTGGAGTACTTGCCAAGGGAAAAAACAATAAAACAAAGCATAACAACAATTTATTGATTAAACGAAAACCAGAGAAATCATGTAATTGGTCAGCTGGAAACAGGAGTGTCCATTTCTGAAGTGGAATGATGCATTATTCGCAACCTGTGGCAACTTTTTCAACAATGAGGAGTGACCACAGACTTACCACATTCTGAAAGACCAAGAATTACCCACATGTCGGAGGACTTCTTTATGCAATTGCATTCATTTCCTCACAGCGCAATTAACTGCCTAAAACTTTCAAAGATCAAGGAATACTAGTCATGATACTGTCCTTAGACTTTTACATGAAGTCAGACTCCATCCCCATAGGACAGCCATAAGACCATGGCTGGCACAGGTGCATCGCCCGAACGGATTACAGTGGACCATGAGACACTGACGTTGGACAAAGCGGCAATGGGAAAACATTTTGTGGTCCAATGAATCTTCTTTATTAGTTGAGAGGAGGGATGGTTGACTCCCAGAGTACCCACATCAAAGGGAAAGTTTTGCAAACAATTGTGCTAGAGAGGTAAGCAAAAGAGGAAAAGGAAGTGTAATGGTTTGGGGTGCCATCAGTGCAAACTTAAGGCCAGCTTGCATCACCGTACAAGGCAGTCTCATAGCTCGTCAATGCATAAACGAAGAATTGGCACCTCAATTGATTCCCTTTCTACACGAGCACCCAGGTTTTGTATTTATGCACGATTACGCACTGGTACACAACACAGAGCAATCATTAGAGACTGGATGAAAATAATGTACAATTGATGTCCCCTTGGCCTGCAAACCCACCAGATTTGAATCAAATTGAACATTTCTGGGATATTATGGATCATGCTCTTAGATATCAAGAACGACAGCCTATACATCCACAAGAACTTGCCATGGAACTGATAAGGATTTGGGGAGAGATTCAGCAAAGAGACATTCATCATTTGGCACTCTGCTTGCGACATTGGTGCGTTGCAGTTATCAACAGCGGTGGTGGCCCCAACAGATATTAGTCTTCTAACTGTTTTAAGGAGCTATGTGACTCTGAGATGCCTCGTGTGTTTTTGGAATAATTGTCTTTATTGTTATCTCCTATTTGACAATAAATAAAGATTTCCTCAAGTAAGTTTCAAGACGATATCTTTATTTATTTGATTTTTATCTGTAAGTGTTTTAGGTGGTCACTTTTTTTCGCATATAACAAAGGCAACAAAGGCAACCTGCTAATTGTATTAGGGCAGTATTTGTGTAGTAAGTACCCGAAAGAAAGCTTTCAATCAAGTCATTAGAGGACAAAATATATCAGCAAGCTCTGTGAAACCTCCAAAAACTTTGAAATCCTGACATCGCATTATTAATACAGAGGTAAAGTTTAACAATGTCCAGTGGTGCAGCAAATCTTTAAAAACTAGCATTGGACTGAACAATTATGACAGAAAAAAAATCTTGAAGAATTCATACAGGAGAGTCAGCATTGAAGACTACATAATGAAAAATAAAATTTCTACAAAATTATTGAACAACTTTTAGAATTAATTTTTTTCAAGAATGTAAATCCATAAAAGTTACCATCTAAAAAACAAACAATTTTTTTAAAACCCAGCCACAGCAGACAAAGTTTTATAATATGTCAAGTGTAATTGAAATAGATAAAGTAGGTTGCCAGAAGGGTTGTTGGACATCTATGCTTTAAATTCCTCTCTTCTTTTCTTTCTTTCTCTCCCTCTCCTCCTCCTCCTCCTCCCCCCCCCCCCCCATCTGATAGTTGTTTTTTCTGTTATCATTTTAAGCAATTCAAGCAAGGTCGCCAAGAATCCTAGACAAACTTTTTTCCATAACAAACCTGTCTTAACCCTCAGCCCTCTAGCATTGTCTGAGTGGACCACTTCAATTTCTAATTACAGATAACAAAAGTGAAAAGTAGCCTAAAAGAAATGCCTAGTTTTTCTGGGGTTTTTTTCCTTCTTGTAGCCTTATTTCTGAGAGTGTGGTTTGAATTACAACAGTATACGAACTCCAGCATGCTTGACTGCATTTTATCTCCCTCTTAACCCTTGTCTACCTGATGATAAAGGACCTAAGCTTTCTTTCAGCCTCCTCTTACCCCCTCCCAAAAAACACACAGCCCAAGCTCTCATTTTACACACATATACACACACAAATGAAGTTTGAAATCATACAAAGTGTTATAACTTTGTTATCAAAGAAAAAGACATGGTAAAGAGAATGAGCTTCAGTATTTTTAAACGTAGTTAAGTGAACAAATACACTTTATTTTTCTTTTGCGATTTCATCACTTCAAAGCAATATGTCATTCTTTTTTTGCCTCTCAGGATAATCTTTTATGGCAGTTTTTCTGGTGTGAATATTAATAAATTCAAATCATTCTGAATATATGCTTACAATCCACCTACTTCACTATGGTTTGAAGCAGAGATCAGGAGCAACTGTCAGTAAGGTTCAAGAAAAAGAAACTTGAGTCAAGTAGTTTCC
>BLXT01006199.1:2755665-2767280 GCA_019648995.1 Plakobranchus ocellatus | reverse complement strand
AAATTAACTAAGCGTGAAATAAAACAAGATTGAAATGTGACAGCCCTCAGCCAATATTAAGTCAAAACCCATTTTAATTTAGTTATCTTTTTTTTTTCTCCTTAGTTTCAACTTATGCCATTCTGTACCTAACTGGCCTTTCAGTTGGGGTTTTTCCTTTGATTGCTCACTTATTGCTACATATCAGTTGAAAGCCTCTAGTATCCTTTTCCTTATCACTCTTAAGTCTTTGTGTTCACAAATTAAAAGTAAAAAAAACTAATGATAGAAAGAGAATTCGGAACTGCATCAATTGACTACAATAGCAACATAGGTTTTTGTTAGTAATCTTTAAAAAAAAAGAAAGTAGCCTAAATATAGTGTAATTAAGCCGAGAGTCATAAGTAGAGAGCAGTTTGAAAAAGTCTAGACAGACTTGTTTATCTTCATCCGCTTCACAGCATTTTGCTTATAGGGGTGACAAATAATTATGCACCGCTAACACATTTTGTGTGTCAGTTGACTGCTTTGAGCCCTACTCCATAGCATTGACAGCAGAGAGAAAGAGAGAGAGAGGGAGAGAGAGCAGCAGCAGAAGTTTTTACAGTGCCCCTCTCCCCCTCATATCCTTACACCTTTTTGTGTCCATGCTTTCCGCTCTTCCTTATTAAACATTCTAACACCTTCCACTCTTCAATAGCACTGACAACTTCAGGTTTAGCCTATGCTGTCTTCTACCTTGTAAAAGCATTCTTATAAACTATTATGATCTAAAATCTAATTGTATGACACTGCCACCCAAACCCAAGCCCTTACATAATATGCTTTGATGGCTAAAATTTAACTATGCGTGAAAAATCAAAATTTAAACAAAGAAAAAAACATACATGAAAATTATTTTGTTAATCTGAAGAAAGTGACACAACTAAATACTTTTTGGGGGAAAAAAAGGGTTCAACTCTAAGAGTATAGCAATTACATTTACCCACATGGCAGAAAAAAAAATTGTCATTTCCAACAATAAATCTCATTTATTTGCAGCTTTAAACACATATTTTTAATAATTACAATTTTACATTCAGTCATTTTGTCTAGAGGAACTGATTTACATAAAGCAGACATAAGTTGTTACCAGGATGCACAAGGTAGGGAAAAATTCAGCTTGACAAAAACTAGAAAGCATGAGGATGTACTAGGCTAACCAAAAGAACAACCAAAATCTAGCAGTTTCCAGTCACCCACATCTATTATTAGAAGAGCTGGAAAAATTGTGCACCATGTCATAGCATTCTGAGCACAACACTCAATGCCCACACACCCACACTCTCTCACACGATACGGACAAAGCAAGATGGCTGCCACAGGAAACGACATGCAGCACACCATGGCTTCTCCATTCCTTTTGTTTCATGGACTTCAAAACTTGAGCTGACTGAGGTGAATACAAGTGATAATTAGCATCAAAAAGCTCATGAGCAACAGATTAATACTTTTTGTTTCTAGGTGACATAAGGATTTTAAAAACATGGAAAACGGCTCTATGCGCCGGCGCACGCATGCGCAAGCCAGTTTTCGTAGCGTCCACTCTACCTGCATGCTCTCACATGTGTTCTAGATATAATTCTATCTAATGTGAAACTGACAGTCACACTGTTATAGTCCTTCATGACTTGTTCATCCTTGAAGCTGGGTAAGTAAATTAATTTTAAATAATATTCTTCTTCTGCTTTACATTAATATAAAACTTCAGACTCAGATCAAGGGGTTCCATTTCATACACCATGCAGCTTTTCTAGATTCAACATGGCGGATGAAAAATAAGGAAGGCACAGAAAATAAGCTTGATTAGAGATGAGCATAAAATGCTGGGTCTATACAATCATGAAGTGTCATTGCTTCGTATATACAGTCTTTGCCTAGCCCAGCAAAATGCGTAAGCAGCTCGCAACCTCCTTTTAAAATTAGACTTCAACCGTTTTGTATTTTTTTAAGAGATGGACCACAAAGCTTTAAACTGGCAGACAAATGTGTCAAGCATAGAAAAGAAGAGCAGACATGCCTGCTGAAGCAGGACTTAAAAGGTTCGGCATTTGAACAGCACATGCAGTGACCCATATAAAAAGCATGTTGTGTAGACATGCTGAGAGAGGCATGTCATGTCAACAGTAAAACCTACAATGTTGTTTAGCTGCACCTTATCAGGCTGTACGATTCAATTTAAAACAGCAAACAACTAATTCATGAATTACACTGGGCAACTTAGTATTCATAACCACTTTACTGGACAGGCAGGGTTTGCTCTAAATAATAGGAAATAGGAAACCCAACCCCCTTCAGGCTTTGTATGGAGAACATAGAAAAAAAAAATGTTCAGAGCTTAGCCTCAAGGATAATTGAAGTGGTGCAGTTAACCTAGCATATAAACTCATTCACCTTTGCACATGAGACAAAGGAAAGGGCAATGTGATGGAATGTGTCGAAAGTTGCAAAATTCACAGAAAAAAACAACAGAGTTGCAATTCCCTTTCCTCAATATGTAGAGAGATGAGGAGAAAATAAGGGACCTGAATACTTGTTTTGGTAGAGTTAACTTTAACCTTTTTCTTTTTTTTTTAATGTTTTACACATCCTACTCATTCAGATAAAAGACAGAAGTAAAATAAAAGAGAAGCAGAGATTTTTAATGCATCAAATCAAAAAAGAGACCCGAGCCATATGGTGAAATGAAAAACTTTAAAAATTTACCTTTCTTTTTTTTCCCCCACCATTTTCTCCAGCTTTAAGTTTAAAATCTAAATTTAGGTTTTCTTTGTCAATGTATGGAGTTTTTGTACATATATAGAAGGCTTGACAAAAATCACAAAAAACCCACATTGGATCTATATTTGTATTCTGAATGAATTCTCTCATAAATAACAAAACATGAAGCCCTTCTTTTCACTCAGAGGTGCAAGTTGGAACAAAAAAAAACCAACATAAAATGAACTAAACCCCCAAGAAAACATCGCCATCTAAATAGACCTCCTTGAATGAAATCTCCGACGCCAATGAAACAAAACTCAGTCTCTAACTAAAAAACAAAGATTAAGTTTTAATTGTGTAAACATGGGTTTCACAGTCTGTGCAGAAAAGTGAAGGAGATAATGACGCTAAGAATGGTTTAATGTGCTGCCACTCTATCTCACATGTGATCAACTTTTTCCTCTTTGAAAATGAAATAAAAATTTTGATCTGAGACTTAAGAGTTGTTATGCTTTCAATAATAAACTATAAGAAGCTCTATGTTTTTCAAATACAACAGTCAGGTACCAAACAAGAATAGATGGAGGCAAAAGTTCACTGCTTGAACATCTCTATTATTTATCCTGGTTCTCAGTTGCCTATATTTGTTTTCTAAATTGTGGCAACATTTATGAATTGGTTTCTGTTGAGCTGGGGAAAAAAAAAGAAAAGAAAAAAGAAAGCAAGTAATGACCATGTCTGCTAAGAGGAGGGGAGGGGGTTCAGCTTAACAGACCTGGATGTGTGAAGCATGCAGACATATGTCTCAAGGCTCAATGTTTAAACACCAATGTAGGGCAGGAAGGGCAGAGATGTAGCTTAAGAATGTAGGGCATCACAGGACACACACTAGCCAGTTTTTACCTCAACTTTTTTTTCTTCCCAAACATCGCTGTGCCTGTGGTTTTCTTTCCTCTTGTATCAACATATTATTGTGAGGACGCTCATGAAAGAGATTGTTCATCTTTGTCTACCTTCATGCCCTTTTTCTTATTTGAAACCTGACACATCTGAGCCAATTTTCTTTAATACTATTGATATTTGTTGTTTGTTTGCATTAGGAAAGGCTAAAAATTGTCTTATTCCTTCATCCTCAGACATGAAACTGACTAAATGATGTCCTAATTCTTCGCAAACCCACCTGCATCCCTTCCCAACCTTTGCACTACCTTTATCCAGTACAATCAAACCTTTTCTGGGGGTTGGACATATTTACTAAGATTTTAAAAAGATGCACTGATGATTAACCAACTTTGTCTGTCATGAGACATCTTGCTTCGTTTGATATTGCATATGATGCCAAAATTTCTAAAAAAAAAAGCACACATGTAACTCAACTTATCCTTTTCCTCACACAAAATATGAATTCCATTACTTTTGGCATTTAATTTCTTTGAAAACATAGACCATACTCAATGGATGAAAAGAGCAATCAATATAAAACTTTTATGCAAAAAGGATGAAAAGGGCAAATACACCCAAAATAACTCTCCCCATATACAGAGTACAGCAGAAGATTTTCAGCATTTTATTTGAATAACTCCATCCAAAATAAAAATTAGATCCTTAAAAAAATTTTTTGAGCTTTATGAGTTCCACAGAAGTCAAAGATGGATGAAATTGTCTTTATATCATGTTGTATGCAAGACAGCCAGGCTTTTATCAATCAAGAAAAGCTATTTAACTTTCCTTTTTTCCTCTTTTTATTTTCTGATTTACACAGTTATGAAGCTAAGCCAAAGATTCTAGTATATTATTGCCCTAGCCTACATTGTCAAAAAGCTGGTGATGTTGCAAAAAATGCATGTACAAATAAAAGAAAAAAAAAGAAAGAAAGAAAATGACAAAGCAGTTTCCAAAATCGCAGACCCTTAGAGAAGATCATGGGAGAAAAAAAATGGTCACCATGAACCAAGAAACTTTAAATATATTTTCTTAGGTGTATTTAACTTATCTGGTTTTGTCAAAGGTGTTTTTTTTTTTAATGTCCAAAATCATGAGTGTTTAAAAAAAATAATTCTCCTTGGTTTCTAAGGGGTACAAAGTAGTGCAGAAAAGGATTTTCTTACAAATTTGGCCTGACAGAACAGCCAAGGACCCCCCCCCCCAAGAAAAAAAAATACAAATGCAATGCCATGTGGAAAAAAAGGAAAATATATAAAAGTCATCTTTTCTTTTGACAAAATAGAAGATAAGAGTTGGGGCCTAATGTAAATGTTGATATAGGTAGAGTGCATTGTATTTCTATTTCTTGTCTCCTTCTGACTGCCTCTTCTCGCTTTTTTTCTCTGAGAATATGATTTTCAATCTACTATTCAGTTAGATCAATGAGTACACCCATCTGCTTAGCCTAGCTTACATACTTAAACAATATTCATTTTGTTGCTTCTTTGTTATGCCCTACTCGTAACCAAATGTTTATTTAGAGCAGTGAGTATATCTATCTGCTTTGCTAGGCTTACATACTAAAACAATATTCATTTTCTTTTTTTTTTGTTATGCCCTGACTCCTAACCAAATATTCATATGGAATAACTTCCTTTTTGTGAGGTTTGGAAAAGATCTAATAATTATCAAATGAGATAAGCAATCCATGTTAATAGAGGGTGTAAACTGAAATGTATCTTGTAGGTGAAAAAATGCTTGTTTGTGGTAGTGTTTATCTCAGTATAAAGATTATATGAGTCTCTATACTTTTATAAGGTCTCTTTCATCCACTCCACGCTTTTCAAAAAATGGCCTATGTGATATGCAGGTTTTGCAGCTGTGAAATGCCCCTCATCCTCCAGTAAATCTACACTAGACTAACCCTCCTTTTTTCTACCCAGTTGTTTATATTATTTCTTTTGAGTAATCATTATAACCAGCCATGTGGTTCACTATTACAGGCAGATCATGGCTTTACAACTCTCTTTATCTTCACAGCACTATTTTCTTTTCACTTCTTTTTTTTTTATGCCCCACTGTGTATTATAAGCCAGACTACTTGGGCACATGTTCCTTACACAGACACACATATGCACACACAGACTGTCTGGTAACCTCTCTTGACCTGGTAACCCAATTAGCCTTCTCTCTGGTGCTGCCTCTCTCTCTCTCTCTATGTTAACATCACAAGACCTTAGTCAATAATGTAGTGTGATACTCTGCTGAGCATGTGTTGCACAATCCACACTTTTAACCCCTACAACAAAGGGCGATTGCAGCACACATACCCACAAACACACACACACATCCTTTTCTTTTTAACCTGTAAGTTTTGATCAACTGATACATACCAGATGTTTCAAGTGTAAACACAAAGCAGACACACAGAGTCTAAAGAAGTATAAATGGGTCTGCATGCATTTGAACACACACATACAAACAGAAATGTTACCTTTGAGCAAGTACTGTAACAAGTGTAACAACACAAATCCAACATCAACTTTATCAGCCACTGATCAAATAGACCATAATGTTCACAATCATGTAAGGTAACAGTAAGAAAAGCTCTTTCAACCAGTGCTTTTGCCTCTGATTCAAAGTTATCTACAATTTTTTATATGCAGCACCTGTTTCAATATATATATCTGTAAAAAGATATAGAGAACTATTTTGAAAAACATCTTTCAAAAAAAACAAATGAAATTGACTCAGATGGCTGTAAAAGAGTCATCTTTTAGAGAATTTGTTTCCACTTTACAATGAAGATGAGGTGATGATTTTACATGAAGCTAGGATTGTTGAGCCACGAATCTTCTCCTTAATTCATTCAATCAAAAACTAAAAAGAAGTCAAAGAAATTAAATAGAGGGTGACCTTTATCCCTAAAGCAAAGAAAGTGTATAAAGGAGGGACAAGTATTTAAAGCAATTGACAATTGCAGAAATAAAATCCTATGATCAAATCAAATATTTATTTTTTGGTAACAGAACTGAGGTGAGACAAATGGGCTGTATTTTAAAAATGATGCACACAATTACATTAATGCTCATCATATTGAACATCTAAAGGCAAAAGGTTTCAGACCCTCAAGAAAAAAGGCTAATTCTAAATGGAAAAAATATTCTACCAAACACTAATTTTTAGTAAAATTAGGAAGTTGAGAAGGAAGGATAATAAAGAGGAAAAAAAAATAGGCTCCCACTCTGTAGCAAGTCTCACCAAGCTGCCTAAATAAGAGGCCAAAAACACCTAAAAGGAATAGAGAAGGTCACCAAACACCAGAACCAGACAGTGGCACAGCTGCACTTATTCTCCTGTAGCCCAGCAGTCAAACATATTCACTAGTCTTTATACACATGACCCATATTTGCACAGCCAGTAAGCTAGATGTGTAATTTCTTTGAAGCAGTAGCCACATTTTCTGCCCAGAATGGAGAAGACTCAGCCTGTGAGACAGCACCTAGAGATTAGTGGTGCGCATGCGCTACAATTATCTTATTCACGGATCATAAAATTATAAAGTGTTCTTCGTTTCGTTTTTGTCCGAGTGTGGATTTATAAATTTTTTTATGACATGGTATGTTGTTTAGATTTTTATTTTCTCGTCATTAATTTAACGGTGATTCTTTATGTATATTTTGCTTTTTAATCTAGGCAAGGTTCTTCTTCCACAAAAATTTTATGTTGCTGCCCCCACAAAAACACGTATTGAAAAACTAGAATAAAATCTTAATCTACATATCACATAATGAACTTGTTTTATTTATTTATATTTTTTTTTAACATTTCATACAAGAAAGAAGGCTGTGTCAATTACACGTATGTCGAGGGTCAACATTACTTCATAAAAATAAAGTTGTGGAATACCCTGTAGTGTTTAAAGAGGTGACCAACAATCAACATTTTTTTCCCCTAAATATTTTTCAGGCATACAAGCAGCTTGAATATGATTGAATACCTCTAAACAAGAAAACAAAATTGTACTAGACAAAGCATCAAAAAATATTTGAGCTGTCTTTGATGTTCTGATATATCAAAACATGTCATTTAAAACATCACAAAGTGCAAGGTACACCTAAACAAGTTTGTTACCATAGAATAGGCATCTAATAAAAGATTGACTAGATCAAGACTTAGTTCACCTTAACTTAAAAAAAAAAAAATTTAAACAAGCACTGAATTTAGGGCAACACTATAGGTTAATTCTTGAAATGAGGAGAAAAACGACTAGCTTGTACAAAACCTTCTTTGAAATGAGCCTCTCAAGCAAAAGCAAAAGATGAACAAACTTGAAATTCTTGACTTAGAAAAGAAAAGGCAGATTGATACATTGTTTGTATAAACTAGACCCAGAACCAAGATTTTAGTTAAAAAATAAAAAAAAAAGGCTTTTGTGAGAGGATTAGGATCATCTCAGCTATTTATTAAGCAGATGAAAATTAAACAAAAGAACCCATTTCATTTCTTGAAAATCAAGTGAGGTTAAATTCAAGATCTCAGACAGTGAGACTTTTCAAACAGACTACATTATTACATTTATTATTGCCTCAGCAACCATGGAAAGGATGAAAAGTCAAAATCAAAATTAGAATAGGGAGCACAGAAAAGTGATTCATTACTCTAATATTTGTAACTGCCTTTGAAATGTCAGGATTTCAAACATAAAATGCTACAAAAGTATGATTGCCATAGCTAGCCATAACAAATAATGAGAAGTCAAAATGGAGAAAAAATGTGAACAGGGAACAGAAGAAAGTACATCAATCCTTGAAAATTAGGACAAAGATTAAAAAAAAAAAAATTTGCAGGAAAAGGACAAGCAAACTAGACTTAACAAAATTTAAAACCAGACAAATTTTCAAACTTTGCGCCCTATTAGAATTTAAGGAAGGCATCAGTCCATTGGCCCATTGAAAAGTCAGGCCACAGCGCATGTGCAGGTGTGTTGTGCAGGCACCAAAACTGCTGCCACACAGAAATGCCTGCTTCTCCCCCTCTCCTGTGTACATGCTTCTATGTCTGGCAGACTTGACCTAAATCATTACCAGTCTTGACATAATCCACCATACTGCACTGGTAATTTTTTTTTTTAATTGCATTTGACTCAAATCCATGTCAATAATTGCCTCCTTTGATTCAGGACTCTTTTCTAATAGTGTTTTGATTTTAATTATATCTATGAAGTAAGATATATAATCTTAAACCTGTCTAGGAGGCATGGACACAGGGAGAAGAAAAGCAAATTGAAAGCTTACATTCGGCCCAGATAGATCAAGAGTACAATACATCAAAACTGGGTTTATTGTGCTGGAGAGTGTGGTGTGGTGTGGGTGCGTTCACGCGCGAACATGTCAGGCCGGGAGAGAGAGAGAGAGGCAGAGAGGCCTAGCCAAATTCTGCACACAACCTTTCCTCTCACAACTCGTGTTCAATACTGTCAGGAGTGATTTTATGTGATTGTTCGTACAACATGGAATAGAGTTAACCCTTTTCAACTACTCACACAAGTAGAACAGAATAGTACTGCTTTTAATTACTTAGTATGTTTCTTTTAGATTAGAAAAAGCAGGTAAGCAATGATGGGGAGAATCATCCCAAAATAACCTTGACAAGTGGCCAAAAAGTCTTACGATCTTAACTGTGGCCTCATTTTTTGGAAAGAATTATTGTTATGAAATCAAGTTTGCCAACATTCCATCTTACTATCTTAAAAAGAGATGATTAAGTAATGTTTAGATACAAATTTTAGTCAGATCACTTTAAAAGTTTCTGACTGGCCAGAAAATTTATGAAACAATCCACTGAAATAGAAAAAAAGATGGCGACTGTTCAATGGCCTACATTCGGTTACAGTTCCTCCTTAATTTAGTTTTGGATGAGTGTACACATTGAAGTGTGTTGGTTAAGTAGCAATCATGTTCACATTTTTCGCACATAGAATTGGTAACAGCGTATCAGAGAACTTATCTAGGTAATCAAACATGTTATGTTTTTTTATAAGGTTTGCGCCAAAATATCCTTTCGAAATACAACAATTTTTGACTTCATAAGCCTTATTTTTATTTGACAACAGCATTTCCATCTACGGAGACCCCATGAAGATCTATTTTTGTTGGATCACGGTATAGGCCTAGGAAAATGCTGATCTTGATTCCAAAGAAAAAAAATCTTGAATTCTCTGATTTCATTCTTTTCAGCAAGATTATTGTATTAAAAATAGCCTCTTTATCCCAACAGACCAAAGCTTTAATGCGAATTTAAACATTTTCCCTAGCCATTCAAATAAAAACTAGTCCCTTGAAAACAACTTTATGTACCAATTTGAAATGGAATACAGAATCGCCTCATTTATTTCAATCATTTCAGAATAAACAAAAAAGTACCTTCTCTTCACTGATGGCAGGGGACATAGTGATTTAAGAGGTTTTTATCAAAAGAGGAAGCTTCCACAGTAAACACACTTTTAACCCATGATGAACTGATTCACTTTCACAAGCTATCTCAAAGCCTCTCATAGAGTTCTTTGACACAAAATAATTTCTTCACACTGCATGTGTTGGGAAAAGTACTTGATAAAGAAACAAGGAACCAAATATGTACTGGTAGAAAAATAAAGTAATAAATATTTGACCAATATTGCTCAGACAACAGCTGAATCTAGATCTAAAACAGCCAGATTAACTCCATTCTGTTTCTACCTAATTTTTTGCATCATTTAAATTCAAACACCTACCTTCAGCACTGTATAAAAGAAGTGCTGCTTCTTTTGAGAACCCATGATTTGTCATTGCATTTTAAGGTGCAAGTTGATATTGGAATTCCAGAAGATGTACAGTGATGTCTATTTGGCTTAAACCCTGAGAAAGAAAAAAATTGGCGCATAATAAATTTTTCAAGCATAGGTCCATGTCACTTTCAGGTAGCAACCGAAGATTTAAAGAAAGAAAAATTATTGTTACCTTACAAAAAAAAAAAAGCATCCTTATCTATTAAAAGATTAATTAACCCAAAATTTAGTCATGGACATGAATTAATCATCAATGCATACTTTTTAGGCTGAAATTCAGCAGAGCACTACAGAAGTTTTAGAAAAAAATAGGCCTTATTTGGAATCTCAAAACCATGTCAGTTTATGAAATCAAGTATTATTTTACTGTACATACATGCAATCCAGATAATAACAATATAGCATAGAAGACTGGATCAGAGATGTCACATGAGCCTCACAAAATTTCCTAAACTTTAGGCAAGGACTTTTGATCAGTCATTCAGCACATGAACAACAAAAGCAAAACAGCCTTCTGGAAAAAAACTTCTGACTTTTCTGAATTCTGGAATTCCAATAATTTCCGTAAATGTGGCATCTCTGCTTACTGCTTACTAGACTTTTAAAAAAGATAAAGCAAATGGATTTAAAGAAATGGAAAAAACTGATTTAGTATTATTGTTGGTTACCATTTAAATCATCCTAACTTAGCAAGACATAACAATTCCTCGGAGTTAGAGTGAAATGGTATGAAGAATAAGGCAAAGAACCTATCACCAACAAAAGCCAAGCACTTTCCAATTCTTGCTCCCCTTTCTTGCAGACATGCTGGACCCTGACACAGATATCCACAATGTATCTGCATCCCGCTTCAAGGCTGAGGAAAACCTTGTGATTAACTTGAGAAAACCTGTAAAGCAAAAAGCAAATCATGAGTACTGCACAGAACGATGTACCATAGCAAGGTAAGTAACTTGCTTTAACACATTCTTACTCAGAACTTTCACCAATTATCTCCCTTCTCTGAGCACCTTTATTAGTGGCCACACAAGATGCAATTTGAGTTTTCAAACATGAATATTTACTGAGGATTTTTAAAAATTTCAAACGTTTTATAATTGTTAAAATTAGATAGTGATAAATTAGAGTTGATTTAGTCTCA
>BLXT01006199.1:2393772-2404622 GCA_019648995.1 Plakobranchus ocellatus | reverse complement strand
CGTACGCCTGTTGATGGATGGGCTCATAAATTTTCACCAGGTGTTTGTGACTTAGGACGCTTTTTTTTTTTTATTTTACCTTGGACCACTTAAGAACAAACCAAAAACAAAAAGAAATTGATCTAGTTATGTCTGAGGGTAAAATGAATGTGAAACTGAAATATAGGAAAGAAAGAAGATTTGCTACAATTTGCCTGTTTAACGTACTCATGGTTGTTAATTTTTCTATAAGTTTATGGAACAAACCATAAACAACAAGAAAAAAAGACACACACTTACAAAAAGAAAAAGAAATAAGATAGCCCGGACAACACGATTATTTACACTTTCTAATAAAGCGAATTTTTTTGAGATATTTCTTTTTTATTTTGCCAGACGGAGAAACATTTTTATTGAACGAATGATAGCATTGACGTGATTGTGACTATTGAACATTATTTTACCTGAAATAGTGTGCGCTTGTGTGTGCGAATAATGTGTTCTCTTTGTCGGAAAAGTTTATTAAGAATACTTCCATCTGAAGAACTTGTCTTACATTTCAAACTCGTTATTACATTGAATTACTAATAAGACGCCGTCAGTAACGACTGGAAGTCAATATCTATTTTTCCGTAGGGCCTATATCTATTTATCCATTGCTTTGTTCTTCACGATAAAACACTAGTAAATTAACATTGTTCCAGAAATTTAAGGCATACTTAAAAGAAGATTGGCATAAGGTAAATGCTCGACTGTAGGCCTTTGGTGTTACGCAAAAAAAGAAAAAAAAATCATGGCAGTGTCGTTTTTCTTTTTTTTCCTTGAATTTATACATATTCTCCGTAAGATCTGAACTTAAAATGGGAAAAACAGATATGGGAACAGAAAGCTGCATTTTTTTTTTTATAAAACTGAAATTTTAATTATGCTCGGCATAACTAGTCATACTAGCTCTAGTTCGCACTTGTAACTCCGCCTCTTTCCTTGTTTAAGTGATGAATTTAAAGGACAGTAGATGTTGTGAGCTAATATACCACAGGCATAGCACAAGATTACATAGCATGTGACTATGGCCGTTTTTTTTTTTTAATTGCATTCTGTAAACAAAATGTAGAAAACTCACTTACAGACATACAAAATCCGGACTACTGGTGATGATGCAGGATTATTTAAAAAATAAGAGCACACAAAACTGAAAGACTGTGAAAAGCCCTAAACTAGGTTTCCACAGCCCACTGCCTCGCCTTGTATATGTATCCTGTCTGTGAAGTTGTGAGCCTCTTTACTCACTGTTTCAGGCCTATATTGAACAGTACCTAATTGCAAGGTCTTCACCATTTTTTCTTCATAATATTGTAAGAATTGTAATTTTACATATTATGAAAATTACAAACAGAACAACAGAATAATAATTTGTTACCGGTATTCAAAATCACAAACAGTAAGCTGAAACTTAATGAACGTTACTTTAAACTTTATGGACCAAAATTATTGCTTATTGGTATCACGAATGACAAAGCAATTCAAAATTTCAGTGCGTTTTTACTTTTAAAAATTTAAAAGTTCTAATGGTCCACAAGAGTCATTCGCTTTATAGGGACGAAATAGGAAAACTTAACTTCTTCTCTCGTAGTTTTGTCGTTTATACTTTGTGTTCCACCAAAGTACGCCACACTGGAATAGTCAATACAACCAGCTCACGTTCTAGTTAATCATATAATAATTTAACGCTTGATCTAACGACATCGCCTTTCCGTTTCTTTCTCCCGCCCGCTCCATTATTACTATATTATCTAACTCCTGCAGACTTCCTTGTAGATGTGCGATATTACTATGTCTCTTTACATCCGCATAAGTTACTTTTAAACCTTAGAGGACGATAAAAAACTGATCGTTTTGAAGTGAAAAACTAACGGGCGAGTCTTTATTTTTCAGGTTGCCATAACAACTATCACGTGATAAGTAGCGTCATTATGGCGTCTTGTTTCTGCGCCATTCCAGAGCGAACCAAGCTCATGTAGATTCAACCTTACTCTTGCACTGACATGTTTTAGTTGTAGTCGGTTGTTTGTAATTGTGTATAGTAGGCAATATGGAATTAAGAATCGCAGAATATTCAATATTATCATTAACATTAGCTCTTACAAGTATTCTTTTGCTCTCTGAAAACGTAGCAGCGAAATGGACTGAGGGAACGATTAACGATCCTGAAGGGGTAATTTGTGCCACTAAAATTGTCTTATACACCACAACCTCTTTCTCTTCACTAGATGAAGAGGGCTGAAATGTGAAGGAGCTATAAAGCCAATGAGTAGCCAAAAATTAACAATATTTCAAACGCATTTAGATCTATTTGTGGGATAGATTTAACTTCGCGACATTTTAAAAAGCTATTTTTGTTCGAATTAGGCAACTTTCTAAACAGGAAATGCTCAAGTGGTGTAATCATAATAATAATAATAATAATAATAATGATAATAAAAATAACAATAATAATAAAAGGATAAATCGTTATTGGCACTCTTTATTATTTTTAATTAGATTTATTGAGATAAACATTAAAAAAAAAAGAATTTTATATCCAGATGTGTGATCCTATTTTGAAGCTAGATTCTGCTCAATTTGAATCAAAATCTAGATTAACATTTAGATTGCTTGTTGAAGCATTATTAGCCATATTGGTGGAATTCAAACAAATAGGCCGACATGATGCACACGACACAATGAGGAATCTGTCAGGGTTAAAAATCTTAACTCATTGATGTCTGTGTCCTAAGAATTTTCGCAGCTAGGCCTACTTCAAAATTAGGCATTTCAGTAAAGGTCATTTTTTTGTTTGCCTCTTTGTTTTTCTTTGGTTTTTTTTTTAACATTACATGAGTTCTGCTTTACATATGCAGCTCAATGAAATTTCTACATATGCACAAATACTACAGTTCAATAACACATTCCGTAGTACATTTATAATAAAAAAAATGTAACATTACATAAGATTTAAGTCAGTTGAAGAATACATTTGTAATGATTTCTCAAACATTGATTTTTTTTTTCTCACTTAACGTAACAAGGTTATTGTCTGATGACTCTGATTTAGGAACAGTGTTGCGTGATCTTAGCCTGAATCTAGTATAAATTTTTGGCTATGTATCTTTACATAATAAATCAACCTCTACTAGAGAGATTTCAAATCAGGGGTTCTGTCCGCAAGTCCCTCTGGGAAATGTGTTCAATGAGATAAGGCATCTGAAAAGAAAACTAGATTGTATCCTGTAAGTTTAAATCATCTCTAAAGAAGACTAGATCTAAGCCCCAATGTTTGTAGACAGGACGAAATTTAAGATGGCAAAGCCTCCACTGTCATTTTATTGAAGTGATTTTCAAACCTGATTTTTTTTTTCCAAATGTCAAATCTTCTTATAAAAAATGTAATAGGCACATGTATAATACAATCATGGGTAAGCTGCTTCACATTTTACAGACCTGGCTTAAACTTTTGACTGCCTTAAGGTCCAGATGTGGCTTTAAATGTATAGGCTTGTTGCCATGGCACATTTGAGCTTTTGCTTGGTCAATACTATTTAGATGTTCAACCTGTTCATCAGTTCTGATCATACAGAACAAAAAAAAAAAAGAAAAAGAAAAAGAAAGAAAATGAGGAACAAAATTATTGACATTATTACTCATCATGGCTGTGCCTACTCTCCATTCAGATCAATGATTTAAGGTTTGAGTCAAAAGTTTCAGTGTCAGAGGCTGATAAGATCTGTGATAAAATATAAAACCCATGAACACATGTTACATGTCCTTAGTTATATATATATAAAATTTTTGTATACAAAATTCATTTTTATAAAAATTGTACCCTTTGAAAGAGATAAAAATAATTATAAGTATCATAATTATACTTAAATCTTTTGACCCAATTTTGGTAGGTCTCTTATTTTGTCTACTTGCATCACTTAAAATAATTTGCCAACACAGCCACATTTAGACCAATTTAACTATTTTTAATATAAAGGCAAGATCTGTGAATTTTCTGTAAAACTACTCTTGAACATGTCATGTTATATTAATGTTGTGCATTATTTTCTTAATATTGATTTCATTTCATTCTAAATTACTTTAATTACAAAGCTTTCAATAAAAGAAAACTTAAGATATGTTTTGACTTTTGTTTTATTTGGTTTCTCTTTCTTGCTTGACATTTTTCCGCGAAGAGAAGTGAAATATATAGACAGTTGACCTAATAAGAGTAGCTTAGTTCAACAGAGTCATAAACTCGAAAAACATACATGGTTTGAATGATGACAAATTTATTTTGCCAGTGTCATAAATTTACCCTTTTATAATGGTCTGGGTACTTTGTGTTTCAATTTGTTCTCTAAGGCTAAAGTGTTTTGCTTTGAATCTCTGTAGGGCAAATATTCACAGATGACTTTGTTGTGAGGGAAAATCGTGTATACATGTGACATATCAGGATATTTTGGAGTGAAAAGTGTCATTTCTGAATGTCAGAAGGAAGGGAAACACAAATTAGTCCTTTTTTCCCCTCTCATTGGGAACTTACCCATTTATTTTTTAGTTCAGAAAAAGAAAGCAAAAAAGCAAAGAATGTCAACCTAAGGGTATTTACATATATTTTCTGAAATATTAGACTCATCATCAATGTGATTGCTTAACTTTACACTCAATTTTTCACACAAATCATAGAGATTTATTGCTTAACTTTACACTCGATTTTTTATAAAACTGAAAATGTGTTTGCAAGTTTATAAGGCAGCCAAATATCAGTATTTCTTATTTAAATTTGATATTCAGTTAAAGCTTGAACTTTCTGTATGCTCTTTCTAAAAATCCATTTAATTCAAAATGTCCCAGTTATACCTTTTGCCCAAAGCCAAAGTTGTTGCATTGCATGCTGATTTTCTCAAAACAATTTTTTTCTTGCCACATTTTTAGGACTGGATCTTTCTGACCCGCTTTTGCTTCCTAAGTAAAGTTGGGAAAATGCAGTACAGGCTGGAATATCCACATGTAAGTTGGAAAGTGCAGTACAGGTTAGAATATATTCAACATGGATAAGAAAGTTAGAAATACAGCATAAGCTAAAGTATCCATGAGCAATTCAGAAGAATGCTGTGCAGGCTAGAATATATATATCCACTATCCAAAATGAGTTATGCAGCGTAGGCTGATATATCCATAAATAATTTAGAAAAATACAGTGCAAGCTAGATATATCCACCTTTCAAAAATAAGTTGCAAAAGCTAAAATATCCATGATTAGTTTAAGGAAATGCAGTGCAGGCTAGAATTTGTTCTAGTTGGTTATTGTGAGGAAACCCCAAATTAATTTCCTGCTTTTTTAATAATTCCCATAATTCTCTCTCTCTCTCTCTCTCTCTCTCTCTCTCTCTCTCTCTCTCTCTCTCTCTCTCTCTCTCTCTTTCTCCCTCCCCCCCTTTTCATCCCCTTCTTTCTCTCTCTCTCTCTCTCTCTCTCTCTCTCTCTCTCTCTCTCTTTCTCTCTCCTTTATCTCTTTTTATTTCTGGCATTGAGATCCAAGCTAAAATAAGGGAGGGCAATAAAGAAAGAGAGAGATAAAAGGGGATAAGAAAGAGAAGAAATGGATTTTTAAACAGTTTTACAGATGATTTAATGCTGAATCATAAGAGGGCATGCCTGACAAGATTCAAATTTTTATTACATTTTTAAAAAGTTTGAATTCATTTTCCAAATGCAAATCATCAAGCTCATGAAAGGAAATTACATCAGCATAATTTGTAAATTCATATTTTTTTTTTCTCTAATGACTATGAGCCATAAATCAATAAATTGATGGATGAAGCAGTCAAAAGTAGGCTTAGAGGAACCAAACTTAGATTGTTTTTGGAAGTGTGGGTTCAAAAGCTGAGCATTATAAATACAATTATAAAGAGAAGTTTGCATCTGCCTTGTCAAATTTGGCTCTTTTACTACAACCATGATAAAATAAATGTATGTTCTTGATATAATTCATTAATCATATTCACTGTTTCCAACAGGATTTCGCTGTAGAAGACCTACTGTTTTATTACGATGTGCCAGGGCAATGGGATGCTGTATACAAGAGAGGATTGGTCAGTGCTCTAGCTTTGTAACCAAAAAGAGAAACTTAAGAGGGCTAGCAAGGATACAGACATATTTAAATATTATTAGCTCCCAAGAAACAAAAAACAGCAGGGTATCTTATCTTAGGTGGCTTTACTTCTCGGGCCAAAGACGTGATATTTTTCTGATGCTTTACAAGACTACCCAGAATGCTTCATTGTATCATTGATTCCAAGTAGGAGAACTACCTAAGACTTGGTATCACATCTTCACTCTCTAAGAGAATAAATATTCCAATCCTTCTTTGAAAAAAACTCCCCCATGTTGTTAGTTCGGAAGGGTTGTAAACCTGCATCAGATCCATGGAATGAATAGACATCAGTTTGCATGAGAAATTACCTTCTGTTTGTTCGCTTCTTATTTTATTTTATTTTTTTTTTTTTGTGTCTGCGTCTGTTATTCTTTTTTGTTAAATTGACAAGGATTTGAAGCTCTGTCATCATTTTGATTATTCTAAAATTTGATTGCACTGAAAATGCAGCATTTATTTTTATTTATAATTAAGTGTGATAATATTTTACTGTACACGACTTTGAAAAAAAGGGTGGCTAAAGAATTTTTTTGTGTTTGCATTCACCAGTTGCAAAACATTTTCTCAAAAAATAGCTTCATTAAATTTATTATTGATACTGTCTGAGATCTGAGTGGTCTTTTTTCTTTTTTTTCAGCAGAGTGTCTCCAAACTATTTGTGTTTGTAGTTCGAGTTATAAGCATTAGGGCTAGAGATTTTAATGTTTCATCATTGCTTTAGTATGTATTGATTTTATTTTTTCATCATTGATTAACTTTCCCTCTTTTTCTCCCTTGATGGCAGAACTGTACTCAGCAAGTGGCGGCTCTGAATGGCAGAAATTTGTTCAGCCTGGACACATTCTTGTAAGATTCTCAAAGTTTCTTTGAAGAAAAAAAAAATTATCAATCATGGTTGAGGTTTTTGAAGCAACCCTTTTGGTCTACCATTTTTTGAACATTAAAGGAAAAAGAAAGAAAATCTTGCACACTTTTTGTTCTCATTGACATACAGTCCGACATTTATAAGGAGATCAGCTTTATAAACCCAATACTTTTGTATGAGGGTTGTCTTTTTGAGTTTCATATTGGAACAAAACATAAAAAAAAAAATGGTTTTTAACTGGTTTTTTTTGCCTCTTTTCAATATATGTTCTTGACTGTTTAGCTTTCTTGAGATTGAATCTACATGAAAAATGGAAATTCTTAAAGTATGGTCTTGAGTTACAGGAACAATCAGAGGCTTCTATGTTGTGTATATGTGAGACAAATGTGACACCCAAGCGTAATAGGGAAAATATAACATACTAAGAAACTGAGTCAGATGATAAAAAAGTTTTACAGATTCAACATTTTATTATAGATTGTACATGATGCAAAATTTGAGAGTGAAATTTTTTGTTTTTCAAACAGCTGTCAAACTGTTGTCCGGGGCAATCGTAATTGGTACAAATGCACTGGAACAATGGACTTTAGCTCGTCTCGTGAGCGATGGTGGTATCTCACAATAAGCAGGTGTGGACCTCCGCAAAGTGATCAGGTGGGCCTCTTCAGCATGTTAACTCGATCGTGTTTGTACTCTTTTTTTTTTTTTTTTAACACCAAATGCATTTCATTGTTTATTGGAGTTGAAGAAAATCCAATCGTAAAAATTTGATGCTTTCCTTAAAACAGATCCCTAAGCCCATTTGCAGACATGTTTACCTTGATGACAGGGATGCCAGTTTTCTGTTTTAAATCACATTTCCGACTTTTTGCCTTTTAGTTATATAGGTAATTTGTCTTCTTTTTTTCCACTGCTGGCTTTTTTTTTCTTTCTTGTTTTTTTTAAAATTTATTTTCCATCTATTTTATCAGCTGACATCTATTTTTTCAGAGGCCACTGGCCTCATTGTGATGACAGTGACCCTCACCTTGCTATGTAAGCAAAATCACTGCATCTATAATGTTATGCAGTGTGGTTTGAATGAATACACAGCTAAATTGCTGAGAAAAACAAACTCACTGTTCAGGAAAATGGGTGTTACAAGGCCTGGACACAGAGGAATTTTTTTTTTTTTTTTTTTTTTAAATACAAATTATGATTTCTATGCATCTAATCATCACTACCTTAAAAGACAAAACTGGCGCCATTGAGGACTTCAAAGGGTGAATTCACTTCAGTACGGTTAAAATGTTTAGATAACTTTAGCCTGTTGTCATCTCACTGATTTTTATGTTTAGCACTGATGTAGCAAATTAAATAGCAATATCGTCCATAGACTTAAACACGAACGATACTGGTCTTTAATTTGCTACAGCAGAACGTTTCTAAATCATTTGGCACTTATCATTGATAGGTATCAAGAAACCTGTCATGATCACTTTTTAAAAAATTTATCCGATTTAAAGTAACTGGAGAGCAGTATAAAGATAATGTTTAGGAATAGATGAAATTTATAAATATACATATCTATATATATTGTTACTGCAGAGTTTGTTTAAATGTTTCAAAAGTTGATTTAAAAAAGAAAAGAGACAGCCACTTGGAATAAGTTATAAACCTTTTATGTCTTCAGACCAGTCTGATGGAGGCAGATATTGCGTATGGCTTTTTTACGAAAAAAAAAAACCCAATGCTTTTTAAAATTTAAAAAAGAAAAATTTTTTTCAGTTTGTTTCTTTATGAACATTAAAAGCTTGTGTTTTGTGAGAGAATCGTCACAAGTGAATACAGATTTCACCTTTGCAATGTTTACATAATACCCAGTTTCAGGCTAGGCTAGTAGTTGTTAAAAGCAACTTGCAGCTGGTTCAAACTGGTCGCAAGACATGCTATAGATTCATAATAAAGTTTTGAATCCAGATACTCTACAGCAAGTTCTGTCTCGCAACCAGAGTTCATTCCTTTTTTTTTCTTTTTTGGGTTATAAGAACATCACATTCTTCTCATTGATAGATTAAGTTTCTCCGTTTCTGAATCTGCAACTCAAATCAAAATATCAGGAAAAGCATGCATGGACAACTGAGAATAGAGAGAGAATAAATAAGAAGAAAAAATAATAACCAAGTAGAGTCCTTACAACCTACAAACCTATAAATGATAAGTATAGGAAAATGGCTTGCCTTCATGTTGCCTTCTTCAATTGAATTTTTTAACAGATTAGGATATACTCTTACATTTCTAAGGATTGTTATGATATCTGTTAAAATGATATTTTCAAAAATTAGAAATTTTGAAGCACAAACGTGAAATAAGTTTCAGTGCAGTTGTCGCAATAACCAACTGTTTACATCCAAATTTTCTTCTAACCTTTGGCAAAGAGTCTTGCAATGTTGGACACTGTTTGATATCTCTGCTAGATAATCTCTGGGAAACATGAAATCTATTTTTCTGCGACTGACTATTCAGCAAAATTTCACCTTTTGTTGTGCTACTACATGTAAATGTCAATAAGATCTTGGAGAAAGATGCCTCGTCAAATTCTGTTTAATCACTTATTTTGATGTACTCTTTCAACTTGCACAGCACCTGCAGCAGCAACAGCATCCCATTCAGTTATGTATTTTTTTTTAAACACTGCTCATTATAAATACTTGCAGTTTCACACATCATAGGAGTTACTGTCTAGAATGCATAAGGCTTTTTTTTTCTTCAAAGTGATTTGTTTTCTAGTGATTGCACTCCACACATGATTTTATGTTTATAAAGCATTGTACACATCATTTCAAAGTATTTGATCTATTAAAATTTTTTTTTTTTTTTTAACCTTCAGGTGAAAGGCTTATACCTGTATTACAAACTTCACATGACTAACGGAGATGATCTGCTACATGAAGAGTTTTCTGCTGATGAGTTCTGTAAGTGATCTCGTTTAGACATATATAAATATATATATATATAATTATGTAACCTTCCTTTACTTAATCTTGCCTGAGCCTGAGGTCTGTGCGAAACATATCTCCTGGCCAATGTGAATAAGTCAGTTGAATATTTTATTATCATTGTAACAGCCTATAACTCCTTTGTGTGAGCTTTGCAAATGTAAAAACTGGAAATAACAATGTATGAAAAGTTTAGTTGTTTTTTTTTTTTTCACTCAGCTTAAAAGCTAGCCAAAACTGAATCTTTTTTCTTTGGGCAACATATGAGAAATGTTTAACGTAAATAAAAGCAGTGCCTAAGTTGTAATTTGCTGTTAAGTTTGTAACTGGCACTGAATAGCTTCAAGAAGCAGCGTGCAGGTTTGACTGGTATAAAAAAGAAAGTCAGTGAATGGCACTGTCAATAAAATGTAATCAATACATCTTCATTTTTTTTCCCTCCATAGATATTCTTCTGATAGACATCATCTTCTTCATTCTGTACATCAAGATTATGGTCTTATCTATCATTTGTGCTGGTAAGATTAAATTTTCATATTTGTTTGGGTTCTCTTTTTTTTTTTTTTTGTTTTTGTTTCAATGAATACTAATGTAGAGTTCCAATAGCATTTATGGTCCCATTTGAAAGTGTTCACTATATAATATAAGATTCAGTAACATATACTCTTTCCCTGTTTCCCTGAACCTTTCTCTATGTCTTTCTCTCTCTCTCTCTCTCTCTCTCTCTCTCTCTCTCTCTCTCTCTCTTTGTGTTTGGCTGAGTGGGCTGTGTTTTTTTCTTTCTCTTTTCCATGTGTCAGAGTGGGCTGTATCTGTATGTATCACTTTCTCTCTTCTCTCTGTCATT
>BLXT01006199.1:2318720-2333984 GCA_019648995.1 Plakobranchus ocellatus | reverse complement strand
AAAAAAAAAACAAAAAAAAACAAAAAAAAACAAAACCTTAAATAAAGTAAAACATGAAGATGGAAGAAATGCCAGAATCGGCTTCTTACTTTCACGTTGTCCAGAGCTGTTGGGTCATTCACTGTTGGTCTGGTCAGTTTCGGGATGGCCAAATCTCTGGAGCCACAGTTAGAAAATGTTGGCGGTTCAACGTCTAGAGACAAGAAGAGACGAAATCCAATCAAAGCCTTTAGTACAGTATAATAGCAACTGGCAAAAACTGTAATTGATTGTTGCTTTCAATTCACTTTTCTGATAAAGCTGTACAGAAATAAAAGAAAAATTGCTCTGTTTATTTAAAAAAAATCAATAACAAAAATTACGTAGGGAGGTTAAGAAAGAATCTTAATTCTTCTAATAAAAAGAGAAACATTTTTTTTTATCCTTTCTTTTAAAATTTTTTTTTTAATCTAAGGAAAGGACAGCGTGAAAAGAAAAGTATTTATGCCTTGCGTGCGACCTTGGCTGACTATGTCAATGGTTGTTTGATGAATCCATCAGAAAATGTACACAGAGTTTGTCGGTTTGACGAATGTATTTACTTTCAGAATAAGCCAATTAAGTTTTGGTTTCATGATTTAATAAACTAAATTTCCTACATTTAGACAATACTGAAAATGTTATGGATCTGTATTAAAAAAAAATATATATTTCCTATATTTAGGCAAAGTAGAAAATGAGAAGTTTAAAAAAAATGTTTTTCACTCACAATCTTTTTCTGAAAAAACCAAAATATTTGTTCTTTCGTTTCATCATATTATCATCACTATCATTAAATTATTAATACCATGCTTTTTTGCTCCCGTTGGCTGAACGATGGCGATGGGGTCAAACTCGCCATGTCCCTCTCTAAAAAGTTGAGGGCGAGTTAACTACCGCATAACCACCAACCTCTTTACACATACAAATTTTTATTCCTTTCTCCTACAGTTTTCGTTCCTTCTTTGTGCCTCCTATCCAATTACTCTTTACTTCAATACAAGCAACCCTAGGTGTGCCTGTTTCATGTCTTGTGCTTTTTAAAAATAGTTCTACAATTATCCACATTAATTCTGCATATTTAGCGACAGCGTTGTAGAAAGTTTACCTTTCTACTTTTGTTTGTTTGTCTTCTTACCAACACAGTCAGGGGCGGTTCCATTCCATTTCAGCGTGTTATCCGTCGGATCCCAGAAACACAGTAAAGGTCTTTTGTCCGTGGGTTCGAACCCACCCCTCACACAGCGGTAGTATACCAAGCTGTACTCTTCATATGACGTGGCGTCCTGAATCACCCCGGGCCTCGTTCCAGGATCCACACAGGATGGCGCTACAGGAGGGAAGAAAGTATTTCAATAGGTGTGTATAATAGAAAATGGTTTATAATTCTCGCCATATAGGAGATTTCACAACACAGGATGCATTTCACATTAACTAGCTTCACCATGTTTTATCTCAAACATAAAAAGGCAGAATGCAATAGTTTCACGTATACAAGGGTCCAATGCTCTAGTCCATTGTGTTTTCATTCTAAAGCTTTTTCCAAATGTATGATCACATTTTAAAGTTTTAAAGCTGCATCTACCCTTGTCTGTTAGGCCTACTAGTTCCATTCCCGATAATACTGTTGCAAAGCATCACATTAAGCAATAAAAACAGACCTCTGCGCTCTGAACATATTTTTACATCTTAGCGTATCTCAGAGTGAATCGCAATAGGCTCCCATTTTTTGCAAGTTTTTTTTTTTTTCAAAAAGATGAAGCTTAATTACTTACACGCTTAACTAATGTACAGGTAGAGAAATGCACTAACGTCGTCGCAATTCAGTGCCTAGAAACCGGGTAATAATCAGAAGTGACCTTGCACGGCAACAAGGCAAGAGGGGCGTTTTAACAAAAATAATTGAGTTCCTTACCCTTGATCTTTTGTTGCAACCCCAACCTTTGAACTTTTTTTTTTTTTCAGCCGCGTGCTAATGGAAAACTCAGTTTGATATTAGGTAGGCACTATGTTCCCCCGCCAGATATGCGAAATCAATTCTTAGAAAAAGGTTACGGTCGACTTTACTTGGTTTCAATTTCATTTGACGTACGTGCTAAGACTCTCCATCCACCCTTCAAGTGAAAAGTTAAATTCCTTATATAATTGCGCCGGACTATTTTCTTCAACAGTTCCTCCTTACCAATGCATCGCAGATCCCCGAAGTCCCACCGTCCATCTCCCATGCAGGTCACCACGTTGTTCTTCAGCAAAGAACTTTGACCCTCCTGCCGGAAGTAAGAGGCCCTGCAGCGGAACGTGAAAGTACTGCCGTAGTCCGTGCCAGAGAGCACGTAGGCATCTGAGCCAGGTAGCCGAGTAGGCTGTCCACAGCTTACACCTGGAGTGAGGATGCCGAGATACGGGGTTGTAAAGCAAGGACAACGTACAAACTTTGATAAAATATCTCGGTGAGATTGATTTTAAGCACAGGAGGGCCTCACTATGTTATTGTTTTATTTAAAAAGGGAAAAGAGGGGCTAAGAGGTAAAACATGAATGTGTTTATCCAGATCATGAAAAAGATTTGTCGAGATATCCCCTGTCTCCAGAAAAAAAAAAAAAAAAAACAATCATATTCACCCAAAGACGGCTTTAATATTTGTAGATGACACATCATCCAATAAGCCAGTTGTTAGCAAATTGTAGATTGGATTTTATCTAAACCAAGACCACCTTCGTCTCCAAAGCCAGTCAGTCTTTGCAGAAGTTATTGAAAGGCAAACCAATCTCATCTTTGAAAACTTTGAAATTCGAAAAGAAGAATAAAAGGAAAGCCCGGGAAGGGAGAAGTCCAACTTACCGAGAGGGCACTGCAGATCTGTGATGGACGCCTGGTAGGACTGAGCCTGAATGCTGTAGGTACACCTGGACCTGAGCTGAATCTCTCCCAGACCTTGAACGTTACAGGTTCCGGTGAAATACTCCAGGTAGCCGATCTCAGAGGACGGGGATACCACAGTGGTTCCAGTAGACGGGGGAGGGCAAGTGGCCGCTGTGCAGGTAGGGTAAATAATGAAAAGTAATGTCACACAGAGAGCACTTGAGGAAAAACCCAAAAATCCTGGCCGGGTAGCCAGAATGAGATTGAGATAAACCTCTGGGGAGCCAGATCCAGACGAAGATTAAAGAGCTAAGAGTTCCAATCATGGCCAAAAAAAAATGTTAACTCATTTTTAAAAACTTACAACCCTACTCGACTTCATAATAAACTAAAACTATCGTTGTGTAATTTGATAATTATCTAAAGCCAACAATTATTTGCATACTCTTTAAACTTAACCTTTACAATATAAAGACGAGAAACCGAGGCAAAAATGGAGGGAATAAGCAAGACCTGGACAGAACTAGAAAAGACAGCACAGGATAGACAGATGTGGAAATTCCCAGTGGAAGATCCTTGCTCCACTGGAGGTTGAACCACTCATGATAATACAATATAGAAAGTGTTTTTTTTTTTTTTTTTTTTTTAATTAATTCAGTCTATCTCAGGATTTTAGGCCCCATCAGACACAAAAAATTGAGGAATATATTCGCTGATTGATAAGTTGTAGAAAATTTCGTGGTTGAAAATGAAGGTATTGTAAAGAAACTCAGCGGGCATTTCGAAAGCTCTTTGAAAGTCTAAGAGACTGGTTTTTTTTAAACATCGGATTGAAAGGCACTGGTGATTTTACCATTCTTACTTCACTCTTTTTGATAGTATTAAAATTTATGAATGTAATTTGTAGATTCCTAGGAAAGCAGGACACCCGTGGCGCTACAACTCGTTTGGTATTTGATACCAAAGCTGACCGATTTTGGGCTATTTTCATGTGTAACCTGCCCACAACAAAGTGAACCCAGGCTTTCAGGCCCGCGGTCAGGTCAGGGAACCAGTAGCGAGGGCTCAAGCCCACGAGAAAAGGCAGTCCCTGCAGGTCTCAGGATGAATTCAATATCCACTATGCCATCATCAGCGCCCCTGCAGAAGACAGGGAGTTCAAAAGCTGGGATCGCCCATGTAATGTCCCGGCTTTTATCACAACTCAAACACTAAGCGTTCCTTTCTTAATCTATGATAAACATTCACAAACATTCCACTCTACTTTTCCATATTGTAATACACTGCAAATGGCTTTTATTGCTATGCCCGGCACCCCCTCCACCCTAAAAAAAATGTTAATAATTATGTAAATTTATAGCCGGATTTGTTTGCGTGTGATTTTAAACAACTGAGTCAACAAAAATGATCCATTTCACCAAAACTGAAGTAAAGCACATCAAAAGAGACGACGTGGACGAAGTACTGGTGCACAACAAGGCTCAATTGAAACATACTACACACAAATACATTTTGGTAGATTGTATCTTTTTCACCAGAACTTAAGAAAGCACATCAAAAGAGACGGCGTGGATTAAGGTTAAATGAAACCCACAACGTACCGACACATTGTGGTGGATTGTTATCCCATTCACCAGAACTCGAGCAGGTGAGCGTCGCAGGCCCGATCATCTCGTGACCAAGGTTACATAAGTAGGTCACAGAATCACCCGCACCATGCGTTGCCTGGTCAGACAGCATTCGCCCGTTACTGATAGTTCTGGACAGCTCGGGGCAATCGATGGTTGCTGTTTGGTGGAAAAAAAGATTTGTGATGAGGTTCTAAAGGAAGATATCACAGACCAAAATACTGAACCAAAAGCGGTTTTTTTTTTCGGTCCTTCGACAATGTTTCAACTAAAATCTAAAAAAAAAAGGGCATAGGAAGGAACGTTCTATTCACCCCGATTCTCATCCTTGAGCTTTCATTTGTTATAAGATTTAAATTAAATCTTAAAAAAGGCACAGAAAGGAAGGAATGTGTTTATCGCTCTGTTTTATATAATTTGTCTTTTAACTTTCCATAATGTTTAAAGTAAAATCAGACAATGATGCAGCCGCAATGTGAGTATCACCCTGTCCCCTTTGATTAATCTTTCATCTTTCATGAGCGTCATTGGCGGTGCTTCAAAAGCCTTGCCACCTTTCCAGTCAACAGCTACACTAAACTACATAATAAAAAAAGATCAATATTGTTTTTGGGACCAGCAAATACTGCAACAGCGTACGCGGGAACAGACAGGTGTGGTTGAGGTGGTAGATATTCCAGGGTTGCCTGCCATCTTCTGTTGGGGGCAAGAACACTCCGAACTGACCAGACCTGGTGAAGAGCTCCGCAGACGAGGACGGACAAGAGCAGAAGTAAGATCCGATGGTGTTGGTGCATAAGTCTTGACAGTACCCGTTGTTCACGCTGCACTCATTGATGTCTGGGTATAGAGAGTTGGAAACTTAAAGAAATCTTATCAGTTCTGTAATGTGGAACAAACAGCCAAGTTGTTTGGATTCTCTATCACACGTGAAAGCACAAACCTCATGAGGAATAATTGATTGTTTTAGCTCATAGATTCTCTCAAGGATGGCACAAACAACTAACACAACAACAACAACAACAACAGCAACAACACCAAAAACAAAAAACGAAGTTATCCTCAAAACTTAAGCGAATCCAACAAGAAATTAAAAGAGAACAACAAAATATTCTTGTCTTTTTTCTTGAAATATAAAAGTTCTGTTTTAAATTTTACTAATTGATTAGCCCATATTGACCCTTGTTTACTCTCTTTTCTATTTGAATTAGTTTCATTTGGATATTTTTTCCGACAAATCGCTAATAGAAATGGCCAGTTTGGTGGTGGGAGTATTAGATATGGAAGAATCATGAGGAGACAGAAAAGCTTATTGGTTGTACAGGTTTTCTCTTTAACTGCCCTGTCTGAAACAGATATTGGCGATCAAGGTCTACCTTTCAAACCTGTTCTCAGTAAACCTTATAAGGCTGTTGTTGCTGTCATTACCTATTGCCCAATAGTTAAGACTTTCTATAAACACTATGCTTCATGTAGCTCTATCATATTTGCCTTCAACCTTTCTAGTGATTGCTAGATGTTCTACACCCTTGTACCCGCAAATGTGTCCTAGAAATAGCAACTGCCTCCGTCGTTGCGTTTTGCTCAATGATCTTAGCTTATTTCAGAACTGATTTAATAGGTTTTTGACCATTCATGATACCCTCATCATTCTTCTGATAAACCACAGTCATCTCTACTACTTACAATTTTCTTTTTTGAACTCTGTTGTATATAATGATTAAGAAAAAAAAATGAATGACTCCCATATGAGAGATGACCACTGTGGACCAACGAACTGTATCAGCTGCCCTGTGTCCACCTGGCACTAGCTGGCTGACTAGTTTTCGAAAAACTCGACGAATATGAGGGTGGCTAGGAAAGCAAAGTCTAGCCACCTCACAAAGCCTTATGTAAGGGGAAAAAAAAACAGTATCCCACCCTTGTACATCTTAGCCTTTTTTAAAGCATTGACCTCATTTTATTTCTGACTAATGCTTTATGTTTGATATGAATTTAAATTTAAAAAAATGTATGTATGCGTGTGCAATATTCATATAGTTAAATTAAAATTATAATGTTCTATGCATATCAACTGGTAATAAAACCCCAAAGTCGGAATTTTTAATTTCCCGTACGTTGGTGATTGGTATAACCCGTCTGTTTGAAGGTAGACGATCAAGCCAAGGTATCGGGGAAGACTCAGCCCCGCGCACCCAACAGAAAAAAATTCCAAGATATCCCAGAGCACTTTCACAAGACACCGTGCTATCGACGCCACTCATTATCATGTCCTGCACTCACCATTACAGGTGAAGCCATCAAAGCCCAGGGTGAATCCATCTCTACAACTGCAGGTGTAACCTCCAGGTAAGTCCACACAAATCTGTGAGCATCGAGACTGGAAATTGGCACACTCATCGATATCTGGAGGGATCAACAGGAAAATCATTGTCATTGTTATCTGATTGGACGGATGGCATGGTCATAATATTAATGTAGACATTCCTCTGTTTGTCTTCTTCATTCAGATTAAAAGTATATACTTTGCCACCCATAAATGCAATTTTATCTTTTCTTTTTTAATCTCTTCCGCCTTCTTCTTCACTGTGGTTATAAGAATAAGCACATTGTCATTTTTAATACAACTGACAGCATCATAAAATGATTGAATTAACAGCATCTTCTTCAGTTCAACAGCACATGATTCACATTCATCATCATCATCATCATCATTACATCATCATCATCATCATCATCATCATCATCATCATCATCATCATCATCATCATCATCATCATCATCATCATCATCATCATAATTTTATTATCATAGTCATCATCACCAACATCATCATCATCATCATCATCATCATCATCATCATCATCATCATCATCATCATCATCATCATCATCATCAATATATCATCATCATCAATATCATCATCATCATCATCATTATCACCACCATAATTTTATTATCATTGTCCTCATCATCATCATCATCATCATCATCATCATCATCATCATCATCATCATCATCATCTTCATTATCAACATCGTCATCATCATCATGAATCATAATCAGCAGCATCTTCATAATCACCATTACTATTATGCACTGCACAAAAATCCCTAAACAAAATGTACCCCTTCACTCAAGCTTGCACAATGCACTGACAACTAAGTCTGCGAACAATAGACACAGACCTGAACTGAGAGACTTACTCTGGCAAGTGGGCAGATTAACATAGGACCCACATTGGAACTGAGATGACCCGAAAAGCTGAAATCCTGGTCTACAGGTCACAGTGATGATGTCCCCTTGACCTATGTTGGTTGTTGGACTGAGCGTAGCATTCGCGATGTAAGGGAGACCACACTTTTGTCCTAAGGATAAAAAGATGTATTTATTACAATAATAGAACACTATTTGTTCTAGAGATAGTGAAGAGTGTTTATCATAACAGTAGAACACATTTTTTTGGTCTTAGTGATAGAAAAGTATGTTAATCATAACAATAGGACACACTTTTACCCTAGTGGAAAAAACGTGTGTTTATTATAACAGAATGCACTTTTGTCCTAGTCATACACGGTGCATTTATCATAGTGATAGAACACTATATTTGTGCTAGGGATAGTGCGGTGCATTTATCATAGTAATAGAACACTATATTTGCGCTAGGGATAGTACGGTGCATTTATCATAGTACATGTAATAGAACACTATATTTGCTAGGGATAGTACGGTGTATTTATCATAGTGATAGAACACTATATTTGTGCTAGGGATAGTACGGTGTATTTGTCATAATAAGATAACACATATTTGTTCAAGTGATAGAGAAGTGTATTTATCACCCTATAGAACATACTTTTGTCCTAGGTAGAGAAAGGCTCATTTGTCACAGTCAAAAATACATTTTTGTTTAAGCGAAACAAAGATTTGCTGTCGTAATGTTAATAATTTTGCCTTAGTAACAAAAAAAAAGGCTTCTATCATGCCATAACAATAAAACTTTTTTCCCCCTAGTCATAAAAAGGTCTATCCGTCATAATAAACACACTTTCGTCCCAGTGATAAAAAGGTTTCTTTGTAATGCAGAACAAAAATTTTCCATGAAGATAAAAAGAGATTATTTCTCCTACAGAATACACTTTTTTTCTGCGATAAAAGGGTTTATTTGTCGCATTTCTTCGTTGAGCATGACACGCTTGAAGTGGGCTTTGTATTAAAAGCAATGTTGATAGAGCAATGATTGATTTTGGCAATGCCGAACTTGTCTGCCGACACAAGACGGTAATAAAAAAAAAGTTTGTCCATGGACTTACTTGTAATGTGGGCGTGTCTGATGAAGACGTGATGGTTATTATATAAAGACGACAATTACAAAAAAAAAGGTCCATAGACTTACTTTGACAGGTGGGCGTGTCTGCCGACCAAGAACCGCCCTCACAAGATATCACAGATGTCCCTACCAGCTCGTACCCACTAGTGGAACAAAGGAACCTGACCACAGAGCCCGTGTCACGCCCATTTCCCAGAACGACATCCAGCTCTCCGTGAGTTGGGGCCAAAAGAGGCGGACACTGAATCTCAGCTGGAAAAAAAAAATTACGACTGAATGTATTACATGGATGCAAGGTACGTGAGAAGTTGGGTAAGCGTAACAGAACTGCTTTTCTAACCTTCTACGCACTCCATGGAGTAAATTTAACCCAAGTTTTATAGTGCAGGAGAATGCTTTACCGCTTTTGAGGTCGATGTGGGGTTTTTATGACCCCAGTCTTTTGTGAAAGTACTTTTTTCTGATAAATACCTTTGATTTTGGCCCCAACAATCAATGTGGACCAATCACAAATATTATCAGCTGAAGATGCTAGATAGCGCAACAGGTAAAGGCTTTGTTGGAAAAAAAAATTCTCTAAAGTCATGTTCATGATGTGGAAGATATCAACATGGAACAGTGTTTAGACCAGATTATGTACACTCTATGTTAGACAAAAAAGTATACGGCAATTATTAAAAGCAATGTGATAATTGCCAAGTGAGATTTTAGAGTCATAGTAAATCGTTATTAGGATCAACGCGTCGCCCTAAGAATAGATAGGAAACTTACTGAACATGAAACAATAAAACGCGGAGTAAGAGAAGGGTACCTTTGTACAGTGCAACAGGACTCTAGTTGAAAGACACTCTTAACATGAATAATGAAGCCTAATAAAAATTATTTGTGCCAAAAATAGTTCACCGTAGTCACAGATTAAAAAGAGCTACAGTAACTTTTCAACGCTGTGAGAAGGGAAAAAAATAAAAAAATTGGCATTAACCGTGATGTACAAAAAAAAAAAATGGAAGTTGTATATTACACAAAGAACTGTCATTACGTGCAATATAATTAAAAAAGACTATCAATTAAACAAATAAAAAAATACACGGCCTTGAATATCTAGCTTAGCTGGAAAAGGTTAGGGAACGAGAAATAAAAGAAAGATAGATAGAAAGAGAGACAGAAAGATAGATAGATAGATAGATAGATAGATAGATAGATAGATAGATAGATAGATAGATAGATAGATAGATAGATAGGGAGAGAGAGAGGAGGGGGGAGGGAGAAAGGGAGAGAGAGAGAGAGAGAGAGAGAGAGAGACAGACAGACAGACAGACAGACAGACAGACAGACAGACAGACAGACAAATAGACAGATAGACAGACAGGCAGACAGACAGAGAAAAAGGGCGAGGGGAGGGAAAGAGAATGTGATATGTCTTTACGTTTTGGAGTTCTGGACCATCAGACAATAGACCGAACAATGTAAATCTCCTGAGTTTCTGAAGGAAGGACAAGCCGAGAGCTAAAGTCACCTATCTGTGTCAGCCACTTGCAACCTGATGAACGACAGATCCCAAGACATACCTAGACAGAAAGGGTACGGCTGCCACTGCCCCGTGTTGGTACAGGTCGAGGGCGAGTTGTCGGGGTAGAGCCTGAAGCCAGAGTTGCAAACATACGTGGCAGTATTACCACTCAACACACCAGTTACACTCTGCAGGTAGCCATTGCTGATGCGCGGAACGTTGCCGCATAACACCTCTGAAATTTAAGGAAAACAAAAGGAATTACAGTAAAACTTTTCTTAAGGTGAACTTTCATAAATCGATCTTTATTTAAGTAGATTATATTTCTTAAAAATACTTTGAGCCGCTTTTGCTTTATTGAAAAAGAACAATGAATGGAAAAGGTAAATATATGGATAAGTCGGCGATGTTTTTTTACCTTCCGAGCAGATCGACTTGTCCGTAGTCCATTGAATAATATTCGACCTTTTTATCCATAGTGATAATATTTCACAACTGATATCCAATTGTATCAAATGAAACTCACATTTATCATTCAAGACTTAAAATCCGAAAAATGTGTTATTAGCATTTTGAAAATGTGTGCGAAAATAATTGATATTTACTTGAAATTAATTATTTAAGACTTGGCCTGCATAAGTTTGGCGCATTATTCAAATCTACAATCTTTGCGTCGTAACAAATCAAGAGCATATACTAGATCAATTCACTCGGGCATTATCAGATCTTCGTTGTATTTCTGAAGCTGTGCTGCAAAATGGCACTAAAAATAGTAGCGTCACTCTTTGTCCTCAATCAGGAGCGCATAGCATACTTCTCAAATTATGTTAAAATTGTATTTCACTTTAATTTCCTTCAAGTCTTATTTTCTATGGTCTTTTCAAGTGCAAATTTTGGAAAATTTAAAAAAAGAGTATATGTATTTGAAAATGAGCTAAGCTAATCTAGACATCCAGGTTAAATAGAAAAAAAATTGGAAAAATCAGACAAGAAACTTTCACGAAGAAAACTGAATTTCTTGAGACTAATGCGATGAGTACGATGATGCATGTAAGATGTTTGAGATTATAGAATTAGAAGCCCCTTCTCCCTAATTTATTGTTTTTACTTTATGAAATTTGAAAGCTCAGTTATTGAGAACATCTCTATATCTCTATGCAGTTTTCACCATTGTAAAGTTTATTGATTGCATACTTGCTAATGTATCATCAATTATAAAAAAAAAAAAGCTACCCTTTACTCGTTTGAATTGGTCTTGGAATACATGCACTTGACCATTTGTCAGCGAAATAAAGGATTTACGAAGGAATATTCTTTCAAAGATTTCACGACATCGCAAAGGACCGTGTATCCTCCTCAGTGCACGGTACGTCTAAAGACATGCTCAAGGGCCTTCTCAAACATTTTGTGTTCAGACGATCTTTTGTGCCTTCAACCACGGGGAAGATGAAGGAATTATCTTTTCCTATGTTGTGCGGCGCCGTGAATTTTTTAGCCCTTTAAATTTATACGCATAAGTGCAAATAACGAGCAATGTCCTTTATCTCAGTTATCCATTTAATAGACGAGGCAAAACCGAAGGCAATTCATGTAAAATGTCTATCTCAACCATTCACAATCGGCGCGTCTAAACATCAAACCTAAAAGCCCCCGACCATTAGTCCAACATTCAAGCTTTAAACCATAAAGACAAACAGAAACAAAAATGCTAAAATCTCAGTGTCTAGTTTTTAACTTTATGTCTCACTTTTTCAAGTATTTTCCCCTACGTCTTGATGATTAATTGCTACATGTTTTGTCCCAAAGTTACAGTGTCTTGTCTAGAGGCTGTCAGTTTTGCCTCAATTTGTTAACCCCACCAGGGCTGAGTAAAGTCCACATGACTTTAAAACATTTTTAATACTGTTCGAATAAGGAAAAGAAGGATAAAAATAAAAGAGTGCAACTACAAAATTCTACTTAAAAGAAAAAAAAATTGAAATGAAGAGGTTTACTAGGACTTGTGAGAATAGAAAACATAAATAAGGAAACGAGACTCAGGGCTACATTATGCTAGTGCTCAGACAGAGGGAGAGAGGGCGAGAGAAGGGAGAATAAGGGGGGTTAAAGAGAGAAAAAAAGGTAAAAGGAGAAAGAAAAATGAGAAAGTACAAGACATAAAGAGAGCAAGGAAGAGAGGGGGAGAGAGAAAAAGAGAGAGGGAGAAAAAGAGAGAGTGAGAGAGAAAGAGAGGTGGTGAGGGAGAGAGTGAGAGAGAGGGGGTGAGAGAGAGTGAGATAGAATAAGAGGGAGGGTGAGAGAATTAGAGAGTGAGAGAGACAGTGAGAGAGAGAGAGACTGAGAGAGTGAGAGAGAATGGCGGGAGGCAAAGAAGAAAGGGAGAAAGAGACAAATAATAAATAAAGAGAGAGAGAGAAAGGGGATTGAAGTTTGGTCCATTTTTCTCTGGTAAGAGTCACTAATTTACTATTATTACCTTGCTTTTCCTTTGCGCTCACACACATGCATACAAAAAAAAATCTTTACCAATCAATGCTTTTCTCTTTTCAATCCCATTCTAAAGAAAATTTTACTGAAAGGCTCATTTAAGTATAAAAACCCCAACAAGTATGATGACTAACACATGTTAGCCGCCCCTCTTTTGACAACGCCGCTTTGCATGCAAGTGACAGAACGTATATTATATTATTTGGTTAGGTTACAAAGTGCTGACAGAGACGGCAAATATTTTTCGCTATTTGCACTATTTCATAGCGGCGGTATAGTTTGAGATTTAAATCAAGATTTTTCGTATCAATGCTTTTGAAGGAGAGGAAGAAAAAAAAAAAAAGTACAAAGCGGATTTAGATCTTTTACTGAGTTGGTAAATCTTTCGTTTTCCGGTCTCTACAAAACTAGCCTTCCACGCTCCTTTGCATTTTCTTAACTGATTGTACAAGTTCGTTGATCTGTGACACGGATAAGAAAATAGAGAAACAGAACAAATCGAAAAATTATTTATATATATTTTTTTATACAACCAAACAGTCAGATCTGTTAGGACAGATATAGGATACCATCCCAGGAGCTCAGATTATTTAGTACCTTAAAAAACAAAGAAGACATCTAATAACTGAAACTAAATGGAACAAAAAGTAAACAAAGCCGTAGAACATTAAACCATTTATGTCATTAAGCCCCTGCATCATCAGCATTCCTAAAGTAATTTTTTGCTTCCAAGATGTACGTTCGTTTCTTTTTTTTATATATTTTAGTTGGTTTAATATCTTGACAATTTTAAATTCAACAGATAAACACCTGAGCCGTATTGTTAAACCGTTCGTACAACATTATGGTGAAATCTCTTGAAAGGCATCGGTGTAAAAATTTAAAAGTTTCGATTTCGGACACCCTTTCCCCCAAACTGAATATTGCCGAAGTAAGTATTTTCGGCCCTTGCTACAACTTAGATCTGAAAAATAATGCCTTCTGTTAAAGCTATGAAATAATCTTCAATATTTGAGTATAAATATTGCATGAGATAAAAGCACGCTAAAAGCTTTTGGTTGTTGTTGTTTTTATGCGAACAGGAAACCTCTAGCTCTCGTCTATGTCTATCTCGATGGTAAAGTAAAAAGTATGGGCGGATTGACTTATGGACGATATGAATAAAGGACATTGATCTCACAGTAGATATGGTCTGCTCCAGTTTTAAAAAGCTGAGGCTGTATATATCGTTATGTAAAAAGAACACCATCTGACTTGCAAGAAAAAGGGGAGTTGATGATTTGGAGTTGGGGGGGGGGGGGATGGAGATAATTCACGAAACTTAAGAGAATTCAAATCATAGCTGTCGCGACATTTCTCCCACAATAGCGACACAGCTCTACACCATTGTGTATCAGATTATTCACGACAGACATGATAGTTCTTCAAATAGTCTTCCATCTTTATGGCACCCAAGTCTCGATAGATCTTCTATAGGGAGACAAAAAAGAAAGTGCAGTTGATGGAGAATAATATAACGAAAGAGTGCAACTACGGATAGGAACGACGTGTACATAAATGTTAATATAAATCATAAGGTTTAGAAAAAAAATTGTAATACAAAGGAAAGGTCTAGCGTAAAGTTAATGTCTACTTACTCGGCTCAGAAACCTCTGGCAAATACGACACAAGTTTAACATGATCAATGCATTTATATAACTGTTTCATAAGTATTAAAAAATAATAAATAAATAAATTTCGTCGATGGAAAATTACAATATATTTTACTCTTGTAAGGTAAGAGATATATTGTGATCAACACTCTTGGCTAAAATAAATGCATTTTTTTCCCGACCAATATAATCCTGATTAAAGCTCGACAATGTTTTTCTGCTAAAAGCCAATTTTTTTTCCCGCATTCATTTTTTTCATTTTAAATTCTGTCCTACAAAAACCATAATCTGCTCTGTCCACTTGTCCCGGCTGTGGTCACTTACGTGTGCAGGTGGGCACCTCTCTGTCCCAGTCTCCACCCAGGCCGCATGTGAGGACAACAGATCCCTGGCCCGTGTACGGACTGGCAAACACAAAATTGTTCTTGCAGGTGACGGTAACTTTGTCCCCACGGAACACTGTGCTGGATGGGGACATAGAGATGCTGGCGTCGGAGATGGGCAGACAGCCTGGCCAGGGGGAGACAACAACAGCAACAGCGGCTTTTAAATCCTCTTGTGTCTTTTTATTACAACATCCTCTTATGAAACAATCACATGAGTAAATTGTACTATTACGTATATTTTGCGGACGTTTATTAGTTGCGACAGTCCTTTTGGATCATCCCTGTTGCCGACTGACCTATATAGGAGCGAGATTGCATTATTTTAAATCGATCACCCCATCGATGCAACAGCCAACAATCTTTATCATTAAAAATGTTAGAATGTGTTTTA
>BLXT01006199.1:2217767-2229660 GCA_019648995.1 Plakobranchus ocellatus | reverse complement strand
TAGTTTTTGTTTGTGTAACATCATAAAAAAGAGCTTACAATAATTACATGCTCTTGAATTTTATGAATTTATTTTGAAATATTTCACATGCTGAATTCTCACTTTAAAGAAAACTACGGACATTTTAACATTCATTTGTCCACTTTGAGAGCCTCAATACATAGAGATCTATATTGGATACTTTTTTTTTCTTATTCTTATTAGAGAGTTTTGTCTATTTAGGGTTAAATCTTTTTGTCAGCTAATAAAGTTAAAGTTAAAGTCGCCAGAGGAAAGATTTGCATCAATGTCTCGAGCTAGCTTTGGTCCCCAGACATGGATCTAGGCTTTAGCTGTTCGGCCGATTTTTAAAGCAAAAGAGGACAGCATGTGATATTTTAACATGGAGTCAGTCTAGCAGTTCAACTCTTTGGTGAAAAAAAGTTTTGTTTGCTCCTAGTTCAATATTTTATTTTATATCAACAATTTCTAAACAATAACTTAACAGCTTCAAATTTGAGAAAAAAAATTCTTGAAGGATGAAACTTTTGTTTTGCCTCGTGTAAACTGAATTTGTTTCTTAAAATTCTGCTATGCAGACGGAGTGGGCCTAGCATTTAACTAATTCTTACCAGGAAGGACTCTGTACTTTGGTTTTATTTAGGCTGTGGGAAGATTGAGCACAATTAAAAAAGAAAAATTGATTATGTGAAAAAGGTTTGTACACTTTGGAATATATACTCTACGTGCACTGAAAATAGGCAGAATTATCAACTTCCTTCAATTTTCATTATTGCAAAACTCACAGGATAAAGTTTTACTCATTAGGATTGGTTGCAAATGTCATATTAAATATTTACTAAAAGGAGAGAAATTTATGATGAAATGTTCAAGAATTAATCTGGTATGTTTTAATGAAAATGATTGTCTGTAAGTTAATTTTATTTTGTTATGATTTTATCTCAGGTGCAACCCATCTCACATGTAGGCTTTGTGGTTCTGAAGAGAAAGGCAGCAAAACTACAGTGTTCAAAGCAAAAACAGAAACAGAGTTCAGGCGTCATGCCCTAGAAGTCCACAAAATCAAAGAACCTTTTACGTGCCCTCACGAGGGATGCTCCTTCAGATCATGGAAATATGACAGGGTCATTCGGCACCAGCAGATCCACAGCGAGGAGAAGATGTTTGTATGTAACAAGTGTGGGCAAGGGTTTGCACAGCATTGTGGCCTTGTGTCCCACCAGCGGGCTTGCTATCAGCTGCAGGAGTACCTGTGTGATTTGTGCGGGCAGAGCTTTAACCATGCCCAGAGCATGCAGTCCCACCGCCGCGTTGTGCATTTCGGAGAAAAACGTTTCAAGTGCACTGTGTGCTTAAACAGCTTCAGTGATCATCGTAATCTGCGGCGCCACATGCGCATCCACGACAACAGTTTTCCTTATGCCTGCCCCGTGTGCAGCCAGAAATACCGTCACTCCAACTCGCTCAAATCACACATAGCAACAAAGCATTCAGACCTCCCCCCAGAGCAGCTTCGCATTCCAAACCCACAGCCAAGAAATGTGCTAGGCGGCAGCAGTTTCAAGAGGCGAGTGAAATATTCCTCCAGCAGCGGGCCTCTCTCAAAACAGTCTGCTGCAGCAGCCAACCTAGATTATGTCCAGAGTGGTTCAAGGGGAGCCAGGGATAGGAAGAGCCTGAAGGCCAAAGGAGGAGACGCTGGAGGGGAACAGGACAAGGGTCACCAGGAGGAACAGAGCAAGTTGTGTAAGCATCAACAACTGCAGCAGCCGCAGTTACTGTGCAGAGAGCCCACAACTGTAGATGTGCTGCTTTCTGAAGCTGAACATCAGTCTGGATTTGAGGTCTCTACCAACAATCTGGACATAGCTATGGATCCTCAAGCTACTTTGGGCAGCACACTGCGTCTGCCTGAATTCAAGGTCAGTGGGAACGTGGACCAGGGTGAGATGGCAATGCAGACTGCTAAAGGTCAGAATGCTGGCACCTCAGGTAAAAAAAAATTGTTGCTTTCTTTGTTCTTTTTCTTTTCTTTTTCAACAGATGAACGTTAGATGGGAAAATGCTATTAAAATCATAAAAGAAAAGTTAAGTTAGATTGGACTTTTCTGATTTAGGAAAAAATATATTGTTTTGAAGAATCTGTATCTTAAAAAAAAACATATAAAAGCAATTGCCAAGAAGTGGGATCCCAATTTTTTCTCCTTTTTTCAGAATAACATTATGAATGTAAGAACCATCTTTTACAAACTCGAAAAGAGCTAAATAAGTACCAAAGGAGTGCTGGTGAATGTGTGTTATGTTAGGTATCCACAGCTAGCACTATAGTCAGGTGAAAAAAGCAGGTCTGTGTCTCTTTACTTTGTAATGAGTGATCTTAAAATATTGGTATTGGAGTCTTTTGTGTTGTTTTGTCACAATAGTTATGATCAAAAATTGTTTGATTAACTTACACTTAGGATGTATCAATTTTTTTTTTTTTTTTTTTTTTTTATAATTCAAGCTCTCTTTGAAACTGTAACACCCTGGAACTAGAGATTTGTGCGTTGAAATATTTCAGTCAGGCTTATGTCTAAATGGGTGAAATTGTGCAAATGTATCTTTAGAAAAACAGAATTTCTATGTTTTTCTGTTTTCCTAATGTTTTGTATAAAATTAGACTTACATTATGACTCTGCATAAAGATGTTTTTTTTTCTGTTTTACTATTTCAAAGCTTTTAGAACAAATAATGTTCCAAAATAATTATTGCAAAAATTTAAAATATCTCCTCCAACTTACTTGGTCTTGTCAGGAGACATAAGTATCTCAAGATCAGGCCAAATGACCGGCAAAGCTGCGTTTTGACCATTTCAACTAATTGATACAGCCAGGGATTGCACTTAATGCCAAAAGCTGATTAGTGCTATTGTTGGCCCAAATGTACGCTTATTTTTGACAAAACCAGGATAAGGAAAGAGAGAAGAAAGACATTTCTCAAAAGTGTTAGCTTTGCCTCTATAACGTTGACATCTGTATGAACTTTGTTACATAACTAAACAAAACTTTATCCAGAGAAAAGGATTTGAATTTTTTTTAAGCATCACGTCTTGTATTCTTCCTCCCAGTTCTCATGCAATGAGTTTTGTAAGTTTACTTTGCACAGATTATTCATTAACATAAAGACAATACTGTCAATTATAGGAAATGCCCACCTGATATTGTGAATAAATGCACCAAGCTTCCATAGCTTCCACAGTTCAAAACTTGATACACTGATTCTCTTTTCAAACTTTTGTATGCCTAATAACCTTGGAAGTCTCAAATATAATAAAACTATTTATATTTCATTTCAAAAGTCAGTATCTATTTTTCATGTCACAAAACCAGGGAAATCAGAGATATGGCCAATTTAATTGGATTTGACACCTCTTGGGTTAAATAAAGCTGAGCCAATTTTTCAATACTATTTTTCTACAAGCAGTTTTTATGTATTTCCTCAAGTTTTTCTCACCAAAACCCTGTGTTCTTTTGTACAGCTGTCCAAGAAGAGCTGTCGGATTCAGTGAAGGACTACACAGCTTTTTTAGAGAAACAGGCCTTCCTGCACAGTGTGCACCCCAGCATGGCACACACTTCACATGGCCCTGGCGCAGGCACAAGCACCAGCAAAGTGGGCCATACAGACAGTCATCTGCTCACCAACCAGTACCATGCAGCGTTTTCTACATCTCAGGTTTTGCAGAGTACAGGCGTCTCCTCAATCATGCCTGTGTGTGCCAGCGTGTGCGAAGGAAGATCTGACAATTTGTATAATGACAACCCTCTTGTGGGGTCAGCTCATTCTGTACCGGCAAGAGACATCATCAAGCGGGAGTGGAGGGCAAAGTGTCCAAAGATCAATGTGAGCAATTATCATCATCATGGGATGTCTTCTATGTTTGATGAGTGTGATAGTGGGGCTGCAGTGCCTTATTTGTCCCCTATAGGTTCATTTTCTGGGCCTTCACTTCATGCTTTAACTGCTGGGACATCGGTGAACCAAAATATCGGGCCTGACCATGGACCTTCTTACCACAATACGCCCAGGAAAGGCTATCAACCCCAATATTCAGTTGCGCCCTGGAGTTTTCTTGCAAAGTCTGGTCAAAGCGAAGACCAGAAAAATAATGTAGGCACAACATCCTCACCATTGTTCAAAGTGTTTGTATCAGATGGCAACTTAAGAGGAGTAACAGCTGAAGAAAGAAGCAGTGGTGCTTTGCTCCTTGACACTAGCATTCATGGTTCTTCTACAACTGTTCCAGAAGACTTAAGACTTGGCCAGTTAGCTACTCATCAATATGTTCAACACTCCCAGCAGCAGCAGCAGCGATACAACCAACACTTGTATCTCCAGGAAGAGGCTGCCAATCTCTCCAAAACTACAGAAGCTGAGAACAAATTCGCCAGTGTGGGCCTTAGGGATAGCCTGCCTCCACATAACACTTCCACTCAAGCAGGCACCGCACATGAAGAAAGTGGAGGTGGGACAAATATCTGCAGAGCACGTAAAACTCCCTCGCCAGGCAACTCAGTCCTCCTCAGTACTCCAGCATTTTGTCTGACTTCTATAGGCAACAGTCCCATGAGGCAAGCAGCATTGGAGACACCACAGCAAGGCATCCATTCACCAGTTCTGGGCCACACCACTGCTGATACTAACAAAAGTGATAAAAGAAGCAGTAAAAATTCCACAGAAGCTGGCCTGGTGAACCAACAACAATCTCTCAAGTCTGGGCAGTCATCTTTATTCAGGCTTTGCTTCTCGAAAACCCCCACGCAGCAACAGTATGCACTACAGCAGCAGCAGCAGCAGCAGCACCATCACCACCACCAACAGCAGCCGGCAGCTATGTCTGATCTCTCCCACACTCCAACTGGTTTGCCTGCCACTTCTGACACTTTCATGTCAATGACATTGAATGGTCATTGATGGAGCATCTGTGTCCAGTTGCATCACATCTTACAAATCAGCTCTCATAAGTAATGAAGCAACATGAAAGCTTTATGATATGAAATAAACAGAGACTTAGTTTTCATCATAAAGAGTTATGGCCCTTTTCTAATGTGCTAAATTTTGCTTTTCTTAGTACATAAAAGCCATTGTATACTCTTTTAGCGGACTGAACAAATAAAAAAAGCATTATGTATTTGATTTATTATTTAGAGAGCTAAATAACCAACACAAACAACATTTACTTTTTTTATTTCAAACTTATCCCCCTGACATTAAAATAATCCCAGAGAATTCCATGCAGTCATTTGCTTCATTAAATCGAGAATATAATGTAATATTAAGCAAAAAAGAAAATTTATAGTGCTTGTCTAATGAATTGCTATTATTTGTTCATGCATCCATTCATTGGACTCTAGGTCTAAATAAGACTAAATCTAAAATTACTGTCCAACAACAAATGAGGGTGAGTTAACAAAATAGCAGCTTTTTAAAGATCCAAAATTCATTTCATCCTTGATCAAATGATACGTAATATTACGCTGCTCAGGAAACAAGCATATTTTATGATGCGCATTGTAAACCAGCCTGGTTTAGATCATGTTTGGAATCCTTTGGATGAACATTAAACTTTTCTTTGTGAGAACAAAGGGACATTTTAGAACAGGTAAAATGGAGGAAATGCGCCTGTCCCTCCATCTCGGTGATTGCTAGTAAAACAAGATTTTTATTTTTGCTTTGTAAATATGCAATTGTTTTAAAAGGTATATTTTATGTTGGCATACGTTATTAAAAATGTTAATCCGTAAAGTCAAATTAAATTAAAGATGGATTTTCATTATTATTATATAGATCTAATATAACTAAGTCTCAAAAGTAGACAGCATTTGATGAAAATTGTGACCAGCAAGACATCCTGTGAATTGAACATTTTCAAGTTCTGTCCATGCTTAGAAATACCAAGATATAACATAGTAAGTCTTCGCTCATTATCTGTATCTCACTTTCCAGTGAAATCCCATGGACTAAATGTACAAATGTGTTACTTCAATAAAAATTTAAACATTCATTGTAATTTCCTTTGAAAAGCCATCATTGTTGCCTTGTTTTATCAAACCAAATTCTATCTCATGGTGCTGTCTGATAGATATTGAATTTTTAAGTAATTTCTTGTTGGCATGGAATCTTGCAGAATGTTACTACTATGTGCTCCATTTTTAACAAAAATAGTTGATCGTATTGACAATACTAATAATGTACAGCTAAGTTGTTTTCTTAAATTGAATAATGTCTGTACATTGCCTGTACAATCATTTCTATATTTTTTTTCTTTTTTTTTTAAGCAAACAAACCTAATCTTAATCTTCTTTCATTTTTGGGCTTTTCAGGTTTTAGAATTTAAGCTTTATCTCTGAGCTCTGTCAATAGTTATTTTGTAGCTCACAGCAAAATTGTACTGAACTAGATCTGTACTACAACCAACACTGCTTTAAGTGGATGTCCAGTAGACAAGGTCAACTTATGCAAGTAAATCAAGTACATTTAATGAAAATAGCTGAGTTCTGTCTTCCTCCATATTTCTCTCTCTCTCTCTTTCTCTCTCTCTCTCTTTCTCTCTCTCTCTCTCTCTTCCTCACTCTCTCTCTCTCTCACACACACACACACACACACAAATATGACAGTTCTCTGGGAGTGGATGCCATTCTTCAGTGGTGTAAAGTTTTAATGCCATTGGTCGTGACAGTTCTGTGGGGGCAGGCGCCATTAATCGTAACAATTCTGTTGGGAAAGTGCCATTAGTTGTGGTAGTTTTGTGAGGGCAGGCGCTTGTAATCATGATAATTCTGTATGAGCAGGAGTCATTAGTCTTAACAGTTCTCTTAGAGCAGTTGCCATTAATTGTGACTGTTCTCTGGGGGCAGGAGTCACTAACCATGGTAGTTCTGTTGGCGTAGGCCCCTTTAATCATGGTAGTTCTGTGTGGGCAAAAATCATTAGTCATGACAGTTCTTTTGGGGCAGGTGCCATTAATAATCGTGACAGTTATGTTGGGACAGATTCCATTGGTCGTGGTAGTTCTGTTGGTTCAGGCGTCAATAGTCGTGGCAGTTTCTGAATGGGCAGATGCCACTAGTCATAACAGTTTATTTGGACAGATGCCATTAGTCGTGGTAGTTCTGTGGGGGCAGGTGTCATTAGTCGTGGTATTTTCTGTAATGGCAGATGCTACTAGTCATAACAGTTCTGTTGGGGCAGATGCCATTAGTCGTGGTAGTTCTGTGGGGGCGGGTAACATTAATCGTGACAGTTTTGTGAGCGCAGGTGCCATTAGACGGAACAGTTTTGTGGGGGCAGACGCCATTAATCGTGGTATTTCTGTGGGAGCACTTGCCACTAGTCGTGGTGTATTAATATTCATATCATGCACACAGAAGTTATAGTTCTGTGGGGGCAGGTGTCATTAGTGGTGACAGTTCTGTGGTAACAGGTGCCTTTGGTCGTCGTAGTTCTGTGGGGATAGGTGCCATTTTTACTTTTCGAATCATGCACACGGACGTTACAGTTCTGTGAGGGCAGGTGTCATTAGTGGTGAAAGTTCTGTGGTAACAGGTGCCTTTAGTCATAGCAGTTTTGTTGTAACATGTGCCACCAATCAACAGTAATGTAAATTTCCTGCAGCGTATGTTTTCAAACTTATCTTGCACTGAAAACAGGAGAAAGTAAATGCAAAAAAGTCAGAAACTTAACACAAATTTTTAGTCATCCAAAAGTAAAAAAAAAAACAATATATCTACTAATAATAATATGAAAATTGTTTCGCCTTGATTTGGCTTCATCACTTACGTTTCGCTTATCGTATAGAAGATAACATTTGTAGATCTTTAGTGCAAGTTAGTTATAGCAGGTAGGAGGGGAGGAAACGGGAGTAAAAAGAATGACTCGGGTAGTTTCCGTGTGAAAGGTTAAAACGAGGGCTCAAAAAGCATCAAAATTGCAAAATGCGTCATGTTTGCAAAACTTTTATGCTTGCACCAGACAAAATTACCGCCTTAAAGTTAGGATAATAACCCGTTAAATTTAAACCACCCATTAGTGAGTTTTTTTCAAAACATTCCGAGTAAAAGTTTAATTGCTTGAAAACCAATAAATTTGCATTTCACCCTGAATTTTCATCAACCAAATGGTTATGATTTTATCGTTGGTTAAGAGGAAGATCTTCCTGAATTCAATTTCTTTCAGCTGTACTTTTAAAGTAATGTTCAAATAACAAGGAAAAATGTGATGGGCAGACCTTGACAATATAGGTAGCCTTTTTGGAGGGTTGCAAAATTCTTTATTATTGCGGGGTTTGCTCATTACATACCGTTGGCATTGCTGTCTGTTTCACGCCAGTTGCGTGAGCGTCTCTCTCACACAGGCTCTCAACGTTGTTTGCTTGACAATCAATTTCTCCCAATACTGACAAGGCGTCTGGTTGTTTTGCTTCGGAATAAGTTCTCTTGAGTTTAATACTAACCGCCTTTGGTAGGTTCCTACTTGTCTCTCTGTCTGCTTGATTGTGTGTGTATATGTGTGCGTGTGCCTGCATGTAGGCCCCTACTTGTGTGTGCATACATCACATGTGTATATGTGCTCATGATGTCGATAAGGGTGTATGCATGTAGGTAAGGATTTGTGTGTGTGTGTGCATGCATGTGTGTCTATGTGCATCTATGTATGTATGTATGTATGTATGTATGTATTTATCTTTTTGTTCTCTGTATCAAAGCATATCTGCACCGCATCGTAATAAGTATCATGGTCGACGTACGTTTGCTTTGCAACAGGCAACAAAGAGAGGCAGTAATCATGGTTGATTATATTGCTTGTTGGCGACAGTATAGTTGGCCTTTAGCAACCCATTGGATCATGGAAGTCTGCAGAATAAATCAATACAGAGCCAGGAGCATTTGTGCATTACTATAGTACATACCTTAGTTCATGTATTGAGAGACCGTCACGAATACAAGTAGTAAAATACACAACTTTAAAAAGGAGAGTACATGTTGTGTCTGAAATAGTTCAACCTAAATCAAATCCACGGGGTTTTTTTGTGTGTGTTTGTGGGTTGTTTTTTTTTTTTTCATACTTCTTGAGAAAGCGATTAATGGAAGAAATTGATTCTGGGAATGGAAGAAACATATTTCTGTAGGTCTCCTTCTATTTTTTTGTTCAAGATGTAAAAAAAAAACAAGATTTTTAATACTCTGAAATCTTAAATTTTGATTACTAAGTATCTTGCGGGATCCCAACGGGCTGTATCTAGCCAACGAGGCTAGGGAGACCCCAGCAATATTCTGCTTGCGTTGTTTCCACCTCCCTCTTCCTTTCGACTGACAGAAAATGGCGGAGCCGGTTGCATCAGTGGGAGATTATTTCGAAGATTTTGTTGCTTTCTTCAAAAATGTTCTGCTTGCGTTGTTTCCACCTCCCTCTTCCATTCGACTGACAGAAAATGGCGGAGCCGGTTGTATCAGTGGGAGATTATTTCGAAGATTTTGTTGCTTTCTTCAAAAGTGTTACTAAAACTCTTCCAATTTTAATCGTCTTAAGTTTGATGTTAAACTGCATCCATCGTACAATCGGCAACCAAACCTGACCGGTAATCCCATCAATTTTAAATTGATGAGAAGTGTAGTGGGACCCACAAAGACTAAAAAAAATAAGACCTGCAACGGGCGGAAGATCTTCAATAGTTTAATACAGGACAAAGGCCATCCATAGCTCCCCACTGCCTTGTGGGTAGTTGCAAAACGAAGGCTAGCGGAGAGCCCGTACACAGACCAGCAGTAGGCAAGGGGAAACCATTGCTGTAGCTTCCCAAGAAAAAAAAAAAGCACGATCCAAAAACAAACTAAAACCTCGGTTAACAACGTTAAGGGGGTTTATGATTCCAATCCAAATCTCTCGTTCGGCAGGGATAGCCTTGTGCAGCAGGTGGCTCCAGGTCATCATCCAGCGTCTGCTCGCAAAATTAATATCGATCAAACATAAAACAAAAATAGCAACATGGAATGTGCGCACACTGCATCAAAAAGGAAAAAATAGACAGAATAAAACTTAACATCCTAGGGCTTGCTGAGGTAAGATATACAGGGGCAGGTTCCATAAAACTTGGTAGCAAAACTCTAATTTACTTAGGGGGCATACACATGAAAGAAGCGTTGGTATCTATTCGATCTAACAACGGCAAAGTCTGGAAAGTTGTTTTTTTTTTCTTTTTCAATTATTCAAATCCAGATTTTCAACATGTCAACGTGATTTGATTGTGCTAGATGTGGTCATTTTGTATGTTACTTCTTTTAAAAGGGGAGCAGGTGTCTCATCTGGTACTGGAGCTGGTTACCAATAACAGGTCCGAGGCTCGAATCCCATTCTCGGCTAAGTCAATTTTATTGCTCCTCTGTGTCCATCCAGCACTAAATGGGTAGCTACGTCTCTTAAGATCCGGCAAAAGTAAAGGCGGCGAAGAAATCCATGCCAAATAACGTCATAAAGCCGAATGCCAAGATCAATCAGGACCCGACTCCTAGTTTCCCGATGCTTCGACTAAGTGTGAGACCCGCTTTACTTTATTGATATAAGGTTTGCACAGAAAATACTTCATCAAATTAATTCTATCGAGGTAGAACCTAATGAAAATCTCCCCTATTCACTCCATCAAACTCAAATCTTAAGAGGTGAACGACAGCGATGTTGTGGCAAGTCTTGTTGTATAATACTATCGCATGTCATGTGGGGTAATCATTTGGGGTTCCCCTAGCCTCGGTGTCCAGATAGACCCCATTTGGGATCTCCCTATCCTCATTGATTAGAATGGACCCCTAGCCTCTTCCTTTTGATCATTCCTGTATAATCATTAGGACATAATGTCTTCAGTTTTCCAACACTTAGAAAACCTTGGCAAGTTGTACTGAAGTTTAACTGTAGAATAATCTGTGGCATAGTCGGTGGACCACTTGTCTACATGCGGCAAGTGGGCGGTTCAAATCCCAGTCCTGGCTGGTGAATTTTATCTGCTCCCCAGCCTCTTCAAATGAACTCAGAAAATGCTAGATGTACGCAATGTCTATTGCTCAAGATGGACATTTCACGTGTAACCCAAAGAATTGAAACTGGCACGCTGTTTGTCTACCGTTGTCCCTCTTCGGGCAGCAGTTTTATGTCTTTTTTTCTTGCATGCTTCATCTACCATTAGGAGTGCCCGTGGCAAGAGCATCCACCCTGAGACCTGCAGGAACTCCGCACTTGCAATGTCGCGGCTAGATGCACATGACCTACAACAACCAAAGATCTGTTTCTTAATAAGGCGAGATAAATAACGCAGCTCTAGTGAAGCATCTGAAGCCTTTTTGTGTTTGCGTGTCTGTGTGTGTGTGTGTGCATTTTCTTCTCACACTCGCTCCACTGGGGCATCGGTGGTGTAGTTATAAAAGATCCCGCCCTGAAATCGCAGAGACCTTTCTTTCGCTAGTTCAATAAGGGCTAGAATATATTATACGACAACAAAAAAATCGTGAGAATTTTTATTTTTTTTTTACCTGAGATACAGTGTGCGCGACAGTTTCCTTGGTTGGAGCTCTGCAGATGAATCATAGCTGGATACGGCGAGCCAGTCGGCATGCGGGTCAGGGAATCCGGTATCGGATCGGGAATCGATGGAGGGACTAGCTTTGCTGAATCCAGTCTATTTTGGACCGAATGACTCTCAGGCCCCGTTCGAATGGCAACGGAACCGGTAAATCGTGAACAGGATTGGCCAGGGTTGTTGGTGTAACTACTCCAGCGCTCTCCTCGAGACTTTTTCTTTTTCCTGCAAACTTTTCCGTCAGTGCCACTCTGCTATCTGCCTATTTGTTCTTACTATTTTAACCCATTA
>BLXT01006199.1:2158565-2170930 GCA_019648995.1 Plakobranchus ocellatus | reverse complement strand
CCCCCCCCCCCTTCCCCCTTTCCCTTATCCGACAGAGCCACTGACGTAAGACCTGGCTGTAAAACACAAAGAAAGAGAGTATTTCAAAACATGTATTGTTGGACACGTGAACTGCTTGCCTCCAGTGTAGGCCTACGCTAACTGCGACATGTCCTTCAAGTTAGCCATGACAAGTCGCGTCGCCTTCAGTGTGGGCCTACGCTAAGAGAGTACGTTCTAATGGTTAAGATTTATTTTTAGTTTATAGAATTCTCGAATCGAATATCACAGCGAACCGAATGCTTCTCCCGCCTCCTTTCACAATGGTCGACATGTAAACAAACAGGACCGCAAAGGGAGTGCCGAATTTACTGTTGTATAAAATGTTTTAAAATCCAGTTTTCACTACTAGATCTACTAGATCTAGATCTAGTATAAAAGAATTTCAATTTTTGTTCTCCAGACATTTTTTTTCCACCGACCGGTTAAAAATTCTGCGCGGAATTTTTTTTTCCCTAGGAACCTGAATTTCCGCGGACAATCCCCATGCCTGTCTAGATTTTAGGGATTTTTTTTTTTTTTTTTTTAGAGAATTAAGTTCTGGAATTATAAAATTAGACCAACGTTTAGAGAAGATTTCATTAAGAGTAAGCCTAACTCTAGATCTTGGTTGATACCCAGTAACGTACCGACAATGCGAGATTGATTCAGCAAGAAAATGAAGAATAGGCCTACATAGATGATTAACACGGCAGGCCTAGATCTAGACATCGCTATAGTATAGGAATCGAGTTATTAAAGTTGACATCGTTTTCTTTCTTCTTCTTTTTTTCTTTTCTTCCTTCTTTGTTCATATTTATTTCATATCACTTAGTTGTAGTCTTTAGAGCTGTTAAGTATTGATCTAGATCTAGATCTAAATCTTGCTCAATAAAAGATTTCATCTTCGTCATCTTAACATCACTTTCAGTTGGGAAGGCGCGTCACTTAGTGACGCTATGGCGTGATAATGTAATAGGAGGCGTTTAGTTTCAGTGCGGATATGTGCTTCTTTGGGTATGTATTTTTGGAAGCAAGTGACTTTTCTCCGGCGCTGCGCCGACGTATAATATATAGACTGCACGAAATGAAGGTAATTTCTCTAAACAAGTTTATATATATTTTGATATCAGTATTATTATTGTGTACTTTGAATTGTATGTCATGTAAAACTCCTTAACCATAGAACAAAATGACTCGAAATTTTGTATGAAAGATTATATGTGGCAAGAGAGTGCATTGTTTTTGTCTAGAACTCCAAATTCTACCTCCTTCTAATTTTTTTAAAATTTTTATATTGTTTCCTCAAAATATAAATCAGAATTTTATGACAAGGCATGTAGCTAACATTCGAAATGTATAAATTTCCGGTTTACATTAAAGCCATAGAGGTACTCTAATCGATTGCTTTCATTGTGGGCTGTATTGGAAGCGAAGATCTAGATTCTAGCTTTGATATACCTCAATCAAGGCGTCTTGAAATCTAGATCTAGATAGGCTAGATTGTAGATACATAGATTCAAGCCTTGCTTTCAACATGGCTATATTTATATAATATGGCTGTATCATTCGTCATCTTGGTTATTCCAATCTAGATCCTAGATTCTGATTCGTTGTTTAGCTGTGTCTGGAAACGAAGATCTAGATGCTAGCTTAGAATATCTAAATCAAGGATCTAGATCTTGATATGCCTGATAAGGCCTGCAGATCTAGTTTCAGAGCTTAATTATAGCTTCAGATCCATGAGAATCTAGGATTAAACTGGCAATAATTCATTCTTAAATCGCGCTTTCATTGAGATCTCTCTCTCTTTCTCTCTCTCTCTCTCTCTCTCTCTCTCTCTCTCTCTCTCTCTCTCTCTCTCTCTGGTTTTTTTGGGTTTTTTTTTTATTTTATCGTGAAATATTCTATTATGGTGGTAATGAGAGTTAATTAGGGTTAGATATAAAACATGTTATTTTAAATTTTCAAATCTGGTCAGATACATGTATTATCATAATATTATCAATTGTCTCTCTACTTTCATCAGAACATTACTAAACCCATCATCGTCATCAAAACTCCAAGATCATTATCGTATTCATCATTAGCAGTTGGTACTCAGGGAGCAATCCGATTCAAGGGAGTTAAAAAGGGCCGCACGGGTACCTATTGTTAGTGCATATCGTTCTTGGCACATACACGTTAATTGTACATTGTGATGATTTTCGATTTCTTTGGGGTGGTCTTTTTCACTGTTTGAGATTATAACAAAATGAATTCAGTTCTTGTAAATCAAGCATTCCAAAAGTAAAAGATCGACACATAAAATTGCCATCCTAGTAAAACCTTTGAACGAAGTAGACTTTATTTCCTCGTTGACTTAAATCTCCTTCTGCTTTGTTCGCATTTTGAAACAAGCTGAGCAACGAATCGCGGGTGGTATTGATTAGGGTCGTAAGGACACTTTTTACGAAAACCACTTTTTTGATTATTCTTAGTCTCTAGTTCCTCCCGCGCATTTCTAGCTGGGTTTCGTTGCTCTAGCCTTATTAAAACTAGAGTTATTAAACATTTTGCATTAGTCGTATGTACGGTATCATATAACCCGCTTTTGATTACAGACGTAATGGCCAATACGACCCATTGTACATAAAAAATTAGTTAAATACAGTCGTAAAGGCCTATACGACTGTATTCAATGACATCTTTAGCTCTGCTCAAAAACTGAAGATGGACAGTTTTGTGTACCTTACGTCTTTATCGTATTCGAACTTGATCGGTGTTTTGGTGACGAAGATCGCATGACCTAATTATTGTTCAACTAGTTATGCCAAAAAAAAAAATCTAAGAATAAAATTATTAGCCTACTTAACAGTGACCTCATGACCGAAATTTGCATCTTGGAAATTTTAAATGGTTACAGTAGGTTTGATATTACTGAGTACCTATCCTTGCTAGGGTCATCGGCTTCGCAATTTTGGCTGCTTTTCTAAGAAATAAAAATCGGTCGTTTCGTTCAATGAAGACATTGGGTCTCCCTATTCACTCTCCTTGACCTACCTAATGATAGAAGTAGGTCAGAAATAAGTATTAATGCCTATCAAATTTTCAAATGTCATATTTGCAACAGTGAGACTCGCGTAAATAAACCATTTTTTAATTATGCTTTTCTTTCACAACTTTTGTACGCAATACATTACCATTGCGATAATTTTGTTTATATCAGTATCAAAGTTGTATCGTGTATTGGAACAAACGCGCCTTTTTCTGAGATGCTTGAGTGTTGCACCATGCAAATCTACAAAGAAAGGTGAGACATTTTTATTCATTGTTTAAAAAGTATTATTTTTATGCGCAGCCAGCCAATGATTACAAGATAAACCCATTATTGCTCAGTACTTTGTAGTAATTTATTTACATTTTATAATCTTAGATTTCTTTACTGGCTCATAACTGGCTAAATTAATGTGTTGTGTGTATTAATATTTCAAATCTCGAAATAATTTTGATGAAAAAATTAGATTGTGATTGAATGTGATTTCGACACAGCACACTTCTTGAAAAATAATGAACAATAAAATAAAATAAATGAATGAATAATAATGAGAAGAAGGAGAAAGGGGGTGGAGGAGGAGGAGGAGGAGGAGGAGGACACAACATTTAGGCTTGTAAGTTATACATAGGCCAATCATGTGGGTTTTTTTTCAACAGAATGAAGTGTTTCTCTGATGATTTAAGGGATTACAGATAGTCCAGTATTACATGCAATTTTTTGTTTTGTTTTCTGCTTTTAAATATTCTTATGATTTTTTTTAGAAATGTTAACCGTATAAAATGTACTTATTTTGTCCTAGAAACAATGAAACTGATCTTCTTTTCTGTGTGGTATCCATTTCAATGTTTATCCAGTGATTTGTTTCCTACCACTCTTTGGTGACAACCAATATCTCCATTGTTTTTTTTTCCCATGATGCTCAGCACTAATATGTACTAAATAATCCTCAACAGATCTTCTGCACGTGCGACTGTGCATCAAGGCATGCCAGCATTTAAAACCCCTGGTCGTCAGTGCATGTTTAATGCCCTGGCTAGTGCAATAGCGAGCGAGAAACTTTCAGTTGAAGCCTGGTCGTAGAAAACTGGACGTCGATCGCATTCTCAAAGCTGCAGACTTGTTGTGTATAAACTCTTGCATACAAGAATCGTTTCCAATGGTGGATGACATGGCAAGACCGGTGTGGGTAGATGGAGTTAACTACAAAATAAATCTGCTGGAGCCCTTTTTCGGATCTCTGACCATCAGAGTCAGGCCCTATGCTTTCATCGAGGAGGCCTTAAATGGAGTACACGAGTACACCATTTTAACTATAGGCTCTTGCTTCAGGCTACTCGATGTGCCTCATGAAAAAGAAAGAGAGCTTCTACATATCTGACCATCACGCAAAAGACTAGAAAGGTATGCTAGTACCAAAAAGGAACAGTTATTATAACAAAACATACTGCTTCTGCTGGAGTTAGCTAATTCTCTTAAGACAACTTTTTTTTTTTTTATAACTAACGCTGTTAATCTCGTCTCACGATGAGCATTTCCAATCAGATGAAACACTTTTGTGTGAGGAATCTGACAATTTTCCAATCAAATGAGACACGTTTGTGTGAGGAACCTGATAGTTTTCCAATCAAATGAGACACTTTTGTGTGAGAAATCTGACAATTTTCCAATCAAATGAGACACTTTTGTGTGAGGAACCTGATAGTTTTCCAATCAAATGAAAATGAGAGCAAAGACATATCCCTCATTGCTTTCAAAACTTTAAAAGACCTTGTAAAAAGCAAACGTAAAGGTAAAGAGCAAAACAAAGAAACCACAAGTTCACCGGCCGCTCAATTTAGCAACAAACAAAAAGCAAAGAAATTCTTGACTGACATTGCACAGCGTCAGTCGCCTTCTCCGAAATTGTTTTGGTCAGATATCGGACTCAGTGCCGACGATGACGTCGACTACACCCCAAACAAACCAAAGAAGCCGGAACAGCACAAATATTGGGTTCAGCCTGGGCTTTTGACATCGCAAAGCGAAAGAGGAATGAGGGGGAAGAGATTGTTGACAAAAAGGAAAAACAGGTTAAATCTAGGGTAGTTAGATTATCAATTTACAAACAGGTATTTTATTCTGAGTATAACCTTGGATTTTTTAAGAAGCCCAAAGACAAGTGTGACTTTGGTACAGAATTCCGAAGTAGACAGAACAAAGAGAATATGTGCGAAGAGTATGATCAGTATCATAGAATGAAAGATCAAGACAGGTTGTTCTTTTTCAGTCGCTACTTTGATTTATATGTTTTGGTGATACCAAAAGGTAGCGCAAAGGGATTCTACTACAGAAAGCGAAATAGCACATGCAATTGTCAATTCATGAGTATGGTTCAGATTTAGGAATTAGTCATATTTGAAACAAAGAATTAGAATGAGAGGATCCCTTGGCATTAATAGCATTATGCATAATCTTTGTTTGAATAAATTGATGGGTATAATTTGTGTGTGTGTGTGTGTGGACTCAATATTATTGAGCTTAAAGCGGTATAAAAGGAATACATATAGTAAAGAATGGTGGCAAAAGGGTTGAGACTGAGACACACGCAAAGTGAATGAGAAAGAGAGAGAGAGAGAGAGAGAGAGAGAGAGAGAGAGAGAGAGAGAGAAAGAGAGAGAGAGCATTAATTTGCGTGAAAAGCAAATAATTATGATAAATGTCTCTGAGTTATTACATTATTTTGGTGGCTTGAAAACAAACAACACAAAAGTTTGTAAAGATCATGTTTGATTTATCCAACGGTATTAAGTCAAAATACTTTATAGGACGCAAAAAGTCTGCTGAGAAAGCAGGCGAATACGAAAGATACGAGAAATAGCAGCATTGCTCTCAAAACAAAAAAATCTATTTCAGTCGTAAGTATCAAAATTAACACCCACTAATTATAATTGGAACAAAATATCGGTGAAAAAGAGTCGTAAGGGATATTACGACTTTATTCCATGACAAAAATTGTCTTCCCAGGGCTCGTAACATCCCATACGTCTATAATCAATGACGAAATTTAGAGCGCCAACAGTCGTATGTCCTCTACAGCGTAAACTAATTAAAGCACAGTATAACAGCTAACACTACAGCATGCAGCGTGTAAAATTGAATACTATATCAAAGAAACAGAATTTTCTAACAAAAACTGTAGAAATTAGACAGTTTTTTTCTTCTCCTGAACAATTAGCAAAATGTCCCTTACGTCCCTAATCAATACCACCCGCGGAATGTCCTCTGCTGGCCAAAGTCTAAGGATCAGTTATGCTGGCTAATGGCCTGCATGCAAGACATCTAAGGATATAGAAACCGGCATTTTGCTTTCAACTTATCTATCTCCAGACGCTTGATTAAGGTACATTTTTCTTAAAGTTTTTTTCTTTTCGCCATTTCTCCTCTAAATCTTTCTCCAAGTGCCAAGTGAGTCCAAACGAGCATCGTCGAACCACAACTCTGAGATCATGAATCTGGATCCTAACCACTAGGCCATTATATCTACATGAGGAGAGAATGAAGCCAATGTAAATCCTAGGGAAAATTAATGGCTGAAACTTTTCTGGAATAATATTAATGATATTCTGATTAAAAGAGATTTGAAAAGAAACAATAAGCGCTCTTACCCCAGCTATTACTATCATCATTATAATTATTATTATTACTATTATTATTATTTTTTTTTTTATTATTATTATAGGGAGAAGAAGAAGAACGACGAGGAGGAGGAGGAGGAAAAAGAAGAATGATAACGTGTGAAGATTCCTTTTATATTTCTTACTATGTGCTTTTAGTTGGTGATTTTTTTTAACTTTGTTTTTCTTGTAGGTGGATCTAAATTGAGTGAGAAAATCTTAATAATTCGGTTGACTTTTGGGAATAAGCGGCTGAAGAAAAGGATGTTTTGAATGCTGTTAAAGTGTTATAATGCGTTACTCTGCAACGTTGCAAAACCTTACATTGGGACAGGAATGAAGATGCGTTTTTGTAAACAGGGATGGAATAGCAAATTAATTAAAATGGTACGAAGGCTTCGCGGCCAGTGTTTTATTACTAAATATCGCATATGCACATATGAGTTGTTGTTTTTTTTAACTGTGTCATGTCAATATGTGTTTTAATATTTAGCAGTACATATGGCTTTCAACTGTGTCATGTGTGTTAACATATAACAGTACATATGGCTTTTAATTGTGTCATGTCAACATGTGTGTTAAGAAATAAAAGTACAGTTAGCTTTCAACTGTGCCACATGAACATGGGTGTTAACATATGAAGGTACATATGGCTTTCAACTATGCCACTTCAACTTGTATATGAACAAATTATAGTAAAATTAGCTTTCAACTTTGCCGTGTTAACATATAATGGCACAATTAGCTTTTAATTGCCATGTCAACATGTGTCTTAAAGTATAGTGGTACATATGGCTTTCAACTGTGCCTTTCAATATGTCTGTGAACATGCATGGTAAATACCACCTCTTAACCGAGTCTCATCAGCATGTGAGTTAACACAAAAGAAAACATATGGCTTTTGATGTGTGAGCCATTCAACAAAGTGTGAACATATAAAGGAACATATATATATATATATATATATATATATATATATACACACACACATATGGCTTTTAATGTTTGAGCCACGTCCAAATTCTGAGTGAAAATGAAACACAATAGGTATAACATGACTTTAATGTGTACACAAGGCATAACATCCTTCAGTTTGTCCACAAAACAACATTTTATTCTTATAAAGAACAGGTAACATACGTGGCAGGTAAAATTTCAATCTGGACTTCCATTCAGATCCCCTCGGTCTAAAATCTCGTCCATGCTCGGATGTACAATATGCTTTGATGACAAGAACAGAGAAATTTCAACATTTGGTGACAGCAGACAGGACCAGACATTGCCTCTTCAAATGAACATATATCTGAGACTGAGAAGTTGCACTGCTACACCCTCCCCCCCTCCCCCTTCCCCCCCCCCTTTTTTTTAAAGCAAATAGACACCTTTTTTCCCCTCATACAGAGAAGATGGCAGATTGAAATCAATGTCTGTGTAAATGAATGGAAACTAGAAAAAAACAAAAAGAAAAAGTATACCCTTGCTCAGCACAGATAGAGCTCAAAACAATCCTTTCAAAAGTGTACGTCTAGAGAACTTTTCTTGTCTACATAATCTACAAACTTTTTCAAAGTTCATTGTTTATGTAAATTTCTCTGCATAACATATACATGTACTTTTACAAAAGTTCATCGTTTGTGTGGGTCACAGGACATGTTTTTTCCATAACATACACGTATACTTCAAAGTTCATTGTTCTTGTGAATCACAGGATTTTTCTTCTCTGCATAGCATTTTTCAAGCTGATGATTAGCTCCATCATTTCTGACATAGTGACATATTTTTTTTCAATTCAAAAGTTTTCGTTTCTGTATATAGCCAGTCCACAAGAAGGTAATCTCAGGCTTTCAGGCCATCCCTCAGGCAGATTTACCATCTGTTGTGCTATTGATGACCTTTTCACTCCATGAGAAGGACATTGAATTGAACAGCGCCATAAATATTGACCAGACCAGCAAATGTGGTGTCTCTTCCAGAACTGCTAACTTGAAGAACTTAGCTTTAATAGTTTTGAGCCAGGCTCATTTCAGTAACTTATGAAACATTTTGGTAGTGGTGGTACATTGATCAACAAAGACTAAGCAGAGGAAGACAATCCCTGGCTAACTTTTTAAGCAAAAAAGCACAAAGATGCTGCACCTAATTTCAGAACTAGTAGTGTATATATTGTCATGGTATGATGATCCCAAAAAAGACTTGAAAAGTTAATGATTCCAATGACAAAAGTATGACATACACCTCCTCATCTGTTCACAAAGCAACCATTGTTTAACTCAGATAGAGGCCAAATAGATTGAAATGTATGGAGATTTCAGCATTTTCCGCCTCATTTTAGCGCTTGAGAACTTTGGTACTCTTTTCAAACAATGAACTTTGTAAAAGTACATATGTTATGCAGAGAAATAAAGTAGTGCATGATGTACACATTATTATTACTTTTATCAGCACGGGAAGGAGCAGGCACATCAGCTAATAATAAAGAGACAACCTCGAATCACCCAAAGAGCATAATGATACATCCAAATGATAAATAAATATTTCATTAAAATCAACAAACTAACTAAATAAACAATCACAACATTAAAAAAAACCATGCCTCCAGTCCAGTACAGAGGCTTATAAGAAAAATTTTTTGTGACCGATGGACATTTTTTTTTTCTAAAATCACAATATCATTACAAATGGTAGAGAGCTTTACAATGGCATATTAGCCGTTTGAGCAGAGTAGACATGAGGGGCCGACAACAAAACAAGAATAGGTAAACTATATCTTCTTTAGACGGAGAGATGAAGGATTTGGATCGCTGCCATTGATCAAAATTCTTCAAACTTTAGAGAGCATATGGAACAGACTATTTTGGAATAACCATGTAAAAAGGTTTCAGGCTAACATTGGATCATTCACATATCTCAAATGGTGGAGACAATATCATACGATCCAGAAATACCAGCACCATTTCACAGTATTTATTTGTCGGTTGTTTTTTTTTTTCAAATATTCAGAATCAAAAGTGAAGTATCATTTCACTTTTTCAGTGTGACAACTGGCCTTTATATATTTATTGTTTGTGTGTATGTTTCTCTGTCTGTCACTGTGAGACAACAGGCCTTTATATATTTATTGTTTGTGTGTATGTTTGTCTCTATCACTGTTTGACACCAGGCCTTAATTTATTTATTGTTTGTGTGTATGTTTGTCTCTCTATCACTGTGTGACAACAGGCCTTTATGCATGATATAAATTTGTTATTTGTGTGAATGTTTGTCTGTCACTATTTGTTTACCGGATTAGGGTTAAGGATTAAGTTAATGCCGTCGGGACTGTAGAATCAGTGAAGGTCAACAGCTTCTCCAATTCACATGAACAATGCAGGCATATAAAAAAAAATGCAACACATCTCCCAAAAGACATCCATCTTTCCTTCTTTCATTTTCTTATCTATTGAACTGCAGCTGTAGCTAATTCTCTGTCATTTTTTTGCTCCGTCTTTCTATTGATTTATTTCCTATTAATTTCCCATGCCAGTTCTTGTTCTCTCAGAGATAATGCCTATCCCTTGCCTTACTCTTATTTAGCCAGCTTTATCTCTTTGCCTATCGCCATCAACACCTATTTCTCTCTGCTATGCATTTGTTTTCAAGATTAGCTCCTCTCCCCAACCATTCGTTTTCGTCTAGCGTTCTGTCTCTCCTCAACAAGTCATCTCTCCTCTTGAAACCCCTCACACCAATTTTCATCTGCTCTACCTTTTTCTCCGACCCTGTTAACCAGTTTGTCTCTCTCTATCTGTCTCTTTCTTCTTGTCAATTGATCATCTCCAACACAAGTTCATTCAGATGTATTGATCCCTCAAACGTTAGCGACAAGAACCGTTCAGCTGCTTTTGCGCTGATAATGCGGAGTGCCGGCAGCCGCAGCAGGATTTTCCCAAATCGCTTTGCGTCATGGGGATATTGCTGCATGATGTGCCTTCGCAAAGAGTCCAGAATCTTGGACTGAATCTCTGCGATGCGAATCTTGTTATTAATACCATGAGCATCTAAATGTGGAGGAAAAAAAAGCAGTTCAATAAGAATAGATTAGTTTAGGAATGCTTCAGCAAAAGTGGGAAAGGTCTTTCCATTACATAGTTTAGATAACCCTTAATAGAGGCAAGAAAAGAGATTCTGATAATCTGGTTTCATTAACCCTTAATAAAATCAGGAAATGGGTTTCTGATAACATGGTTTATATCTTCTTCTCTATGAGATACCTTGTCTGGAAAAGACATTGGCGATCATGTTCCTCCTCTCAAACCTATTCTCAGTTAACCTTATAAAGTTGCTGTTACCCTTACCTATTGCACTTGACTTTAGACTTCCAATAAAAGTCATTCTCTGACTAACTCTACTGCATTTGTTAATAGAGCTTATATATAAGCCTTACTAAAAGGCAGGAAATGGGTTTCCAATAACATGGTTTATGTATGTACGAGTAGTGAATACTCACATTTAGAGTAAAAGAGTGAATATATACACCATATTAATTTATAAGGTAGTGAATAGATTCACTTAAAATATGGTATGAATACACAATATTGTGAAAACACACATGCACACACACAAGACTTACCAGGGTACATCAGTACAATGGCATTAAGCACACAGAACTCTGTGAGATCCAGGCTTATCTCTTTCAGTTTCTGAGCAAAGTCGATGGTGCCCACAACCAGTTCCTTGCCCCAGCCCATGGACTCACAGTAGTCAAGCGGCAGCGTGATCTCCTCTGCAAACTTGATCCTGTTCTCCAGACCCATTGATCTGAAAATACATACTTCTGTCCTAACTTGTGTCAGAACACAAAATTTTCATCCAATGTTGCTTGAATGATGGACTGGATGAATTAAAACACCCTCACATGCTTTCATTCACTTTTTTTCACAGGCTGTTATTTATTTGTTGCTTTGAAAAAAAAAACGCAGAGGAATTGAAAAAAAAAGGGTTAAAACTTGTGAAAAATTTGTTCGAGGATTATTATCATGAAGAACTTGACAATAATCCTGATATCTGTGCCACACAAAGACTTAATTAGATCATTTCAAAATATTGTATTGTTAGCTTAGGTCAGGCTTGCAGTTTGCTTTGTCTGTTTTGTTGTCATCATACTTTGTAACTATACAGGGTGCTTCTTCAAACATGCAATGTTCAAGTCATACATTTGTGGCTGATTTAGTTACGAAAAATTCATTTTATCGTGAAGCTTCACAACTTTGTTACAATTAACAGTTAAATGAATTCAACATAACTCGTCAGACAGAAAAAAAAACCACTAACTTCATTATAAACTATGTGAAATCTGTGTATTTCAAACTGCTTGCATTACTGTCCATGCATTAAAAAAAAGAAAAATGCAGCTAATTTTCCAATGGATTTTTCTACACATATTATAAGGATAGCGCTCAACAGTTTATTAATTGTGCATAAAGCCAGTCTACAACTAGGTGATCTCAGGCTTTCGGGCCATCCATCAGGCCAGAATGGCAGAGCTCAAACTCATTGCAAGGATCTCAGGGCAAAGTCACTAGCTGAATGAGGACGTGTTAGACTTGGGGTGAATCAATGTGGTTTGTTTCATGGCACACTCAATGAGTGAATGTTAGAAATCAAGCAAATCAATGAGC
>BLXT01006199.1:2145100-2156603 GCA_019648995.1 Plakobranchus ocellatus | reverse complement strand
GTCCCTAAGATCTGCTATTCTTTAGAAAATATAGCAGAATTTTAAAAGTGGACAGCTAATATGCAGAGAGTGGCCAGAGAAATAATTTGCAGGGACGCAAGCTCTCGCACACAATCAAGACAAATGTCAAAGACTGGTATACAGTTGATCCAAGACAACTATTATGGAAACTGAGGGGGAAAGGGGAGGCACGATAAATGCAATTCTCCCTATCTACAACTGGTTTTACACAGGACCACTGGCTGTACAAGTCATTGAGGTTTTTTTTTCTTTAATTTTTCAAGCTAATCATGGCAAACACTATTTTTTTTCAATTTTCTTTTTCCTTATTCAAACATCCAAATCCTCCAATACTATTGTGTTTACCACAGCCAGTCTTTGGCTTTACCCATTTAAAAAACTCAAACACTGATGCATAGTTCCATCTAAAGACCTCAAACTCTGATGCATAGTTCCATCTAAAGACCTCAAACTCTCATGCACAATTCCCTAAGAAATACAAATCAGGGCCTTTTTTTTTTTTGGATATATGCTATGGTTTTCTACAATTTGGCATTTTTTGTGAAAATATGAGATTTTTCTGCAACTGTGTTAAAAATGGCATTCAAATATTAGACAAATTTTGTTTCTCAATGCATCAAAAGCCATAGAGCTGCTTAGATAATATTGTCTGAAAATGATAATAAAATTTCACAGATTTCCAATCTAAAATATGAAACACAATAGGTTTCAGAACATGACAAAGTTTAAGATTAAAAAATTGAAAGGCAGTGATTTGGTGATTCTAGATCTCTAACTTTGAAATTTCACAAAGAGACAACAAAGAGTATGCAAAGAAAAAGGAATTGGATCTACCTTATCTGGTAACAAAAGCTTAGGCTTCTGGCCCTGCTGAAATCTCTATGCTGTCTGATGTGGATCTAATTTAGCTCAGATCTTAGTGTAGATCTGGAGTGGATCCCTATATGAAAAATTGGGATCAGCGACCTCAGGATATGGGTTTGTTTCCTTTTTCATGCTTGTATTTTCTTCCACCCACTAATAATACTTCTTGTTGTCATGGAAACACAGGGGTATGAATATCACCACCACTATCGTAGACAATATATAGCTAGGCTCCTCCTTGTGTTTCACATTTATGTTTGGTAGATCTCAAGCATCGGTTTCAAATGGATGAACTTATGTCATTTTTATTAGAAGATTCCTTACGTTGACGTAGCTAAGGTACTTATAAAAAAAATCTCAAGGATGATCTAGATGATGCTTAAGATCACCACCTGGGTCAAGCATCAACCATCTCAACACTTTCAATGTTAATTAGTCACTTGTAAAGAAGATGATAAAACCTAGCTGTCTTGAGCCAAACAACTATGATCTCAACATTTGCAATTTCAACTGCTCACTTGATGTATAGAAGATGATAGGGCTTACTGACCTGAGTGAATCAACTACAATCTCAACACTTTCAATGTTAATTAGTCAGTTGATGTATGGAAGATGAAAGAACTTAACTGACCTGAGTGAATCAACTACCATCTCAACACTTTCAATGTCAACTGCTCACTGAATGTAAAGAAGATGAAAGGGCTTAACTGACCTGAGTGAAACAACTACCATCACAACACTTTCAATGTTAATTAGTCAGTTGATGTATAAAACTTAGCTGACCTGGGCAAAAAAACTACCATCTCAATACTTTTAATGTTAAATGGTCACTTGATGTATAAAAGATGATAAGGTCTAACCGTAACCGATGCTCTTCAAGACCAGGGCCCCATTGGTTTAATTTGATTATTAACTCTTAAATTACCATATCGCCCAGCATCGCCTGTACTCGAGTTTTACCAAATCGCCCGCCATCGCCCGCTAATATTTGCGTTTAGCATCCACTTTTTCTGTATGGAACAGAGCCTATTTGTTTTTATTGTTCTTTACTGCATGAGAATCGGTTGAATAAAAGTGGTACAGCAATTTTTCATATAATGGCTTTCAATTTCTTAAGCCAGCTTGTCCGTCCAGACCCAAAAATGAAGAAGTAGATAACATTGTTGATGAGGAATAAGGAGATATAGACAATGAAAGTAATATGAGTAATGATGATAGAGGGATAGACATTTGAAGATTGGAACAATGGCACTCTAGATCTAGAGTTGGGTTGGGACCCAGATTCGGAGGTACAGTCTGATAGGGGTGGTCATTTTTTACTATTTTTTTTTTTTCACAATTTCTTGATATAAAAGCATAACATGTTATATATGACAAGAAATCTTGTTCATTTCTCCAAAATATGGTGATTTTTAGAATTTTTTAAAAAACAATATGTGAATTTACACAATTTTTTTTAGTGGGACCCGTTATGAAAAAAATTAAGAGTTATGCTCCTTGCATTGATAATTTGGCTAACAAAATTCTAGAAGGGCCTGGTAAATTAAGAGTTAAGATTCATAAATGAATTCATCTAGAGGGAATCTTCCTCAAGAATATCCAAAAGCAGCATAGGAGGACTCACTCTCTGACTTTGGAAAGAGATGAGGTTTTGCAGCCACTAGAATGTCTCGCAGAGGATCGTCCCCGACACTCTCAGATCCCTGAGCACTGCTGGAGGATGGTAAATGTCCAGGTTGGTCCCCGTCTATTCCATGGCCAAACTCATTGTCATCTAACCGTGGTCTCTTGTGGCGATGCTTGCCCCCTGGAGATCTGTCTTCCCTTACAGCTGAACCAAAATATGAAGCAAAAGAAAAAAAAGTGTTCAGAGAGTATCAATAAGATTTACAGTATTGTAATGTCCCTGGTGAAACAACATAATGTCTTGAGACTAGGCCTAATCAGTTGAATGTCACATGTAAGACAACTGACAAAATATTTCGCTACTGCTCTTCTCCTTTTCAGTGCTTTTTCACCAAAAAAAGTTCAAACTCTACATAAAAGCATAGATTTCCTAAGCCCCTGTCCAGTTTTTACCTTTTGCAAAGCTTTTCTGTATCAATGATTTAAAACCTTCCAAATGTGTGGTTTAGGTTCATTTGGAGTGGCCAAATGTTATCTCTTGCAGACATGCCTACCGTTCCGGAAATTCCGGATTCGTTCCGGAATTCTACCAGAAAATGACCTGCGTTCCGGAAATCCGCATTTTTATCACAAAATCCGGAATTTCGCCGATTTGTGATCAGTCAAACTCACAGAAATAATCTAGTCTAGATGTCTAGCGGCGCATCTCTGCACAAATAAACGAGAGTATCAAAGGACTTAAAGAAAAAAAAATAACGGCGTTAACACTGGGACAAACTTTTAAAACTTATAAAATGCATGGCGCTCTTTGCTACACCTTTTTTCATAACACCCAGCGTGCATCTTGCAGACTGAGGAGGGGTTGGGGTGGTGTGGGGCAAACCTATGGATACAGTACATCAGACGAACATTATTGTTAGGCCTACCATCAGTCTCATCACTGACTGTTGCCGCTTTGACGGTCGGTCATTCACACTGTGACGTCACTCACCTGGACTAGGGTTTTTTTTCAACAGACATATCTTTGCGAGGAAAGCAAATACAAAAATTCTGACGGCAAATTTGAAATCAGCGACCTCGATTCAAGGAAATCATCGCGGCAGAATTTCAATTTTAACAGAAATAAAGATTTTGGGATAATTTTTCCGGTTTTAAATCTGTCAACTGTACTATTGTAAGTCAATGGTTTGGTCGGACTTGATTATAGCTAGACTTTAAGACTACTATACGCGCAATCTTATATCTAGAGAAGTTATAAACCCAGCATTGAATTTAGGCTCGGTGCGAACCTGTCTGATTGATGCCAGGCTCTTGCCATTGCCAGTCCTATGATAATACTATGAACTATATTTAGATTTTAATACAATACAATAAGGCCTGCGTATCTTGGATAAGTCTACGTCTCTTCAAAATGACAAAAAAGAAATTGGTCTACATAGAAGCTACAATCCGCAAAAGACAACAGAATTGTACTGTATTCGAAACGAATGCATCGAGGCAATCGACATCTTAGGGATAGAAAAGGGAAATGTTTAATGGAATTTTTTATTTGAGAAAAGTTGACAAAATTGAATTCCAATGGTAACATTGAAATAAGTTACCCTAAGTTAAACAAGTCTTTGCAGTACGAGTAGAATGAACATTTTAAGGACAAATTTTCTTTTCATAATGTCGTTAGTCTGGGGCCGATTTGCTCAACATTAATGTAAACAGATTGGAATATAAGCACGGAGGCTAAATGTTAAGCAGTTGGTTTAGTGTTTGTGCCGATTTAGACAGGAACCGATATCCTCTACACTCTCCCCCGTCCTAAAGGTACACCTTTGTGATAAATTGGCACTTAGTTAAATTGAGTGGATTTTCTTTTTTAAATTTTTTTTTTGTTTAATCAGCGTCAGTTCCCGTCATATTCAGGTTTGTTCCGCATTTTTATATAATGTTCCGCATTTTTGCCCTTGATGTTCCTCAAAAAAATTTTTAAGGGTAGGCATGTCTGCTCTTGTGCCCTTATTTATGCTGTTCTTTAGGGCAGTAGCCAAACTGACCTGAAGGAGGTATCACCACAATTTACCACATTTGTTTGGTTTGGACCCAGTCTAAATGAAAGCAAATACAATTAGTGCAGTGGTGACTTTTAAAATCTTCACTCACCGTCTCTTCGCATGCCCATAGCCAGGCACTTTTGAAAACGGCAGAACTGGCACGAGTTGCGAGAGAACTTGTTGATAAAGCATACGCCCTGGTCTTTACAGCCATACTGCAGGCCTTTTTGGACAGATCGTTTGAAGAAACCTTTGCATCCCTCACAAGAATATACAGAGTAGTGGTAGCCTGAGGCCTTGTCCCCGCAGATCAAACATGCCGAGATTGCTCCGTCAGCACTGCGGAAAACACAGGGGCAAAAAAATAAAGGTCTGAATTAAAACAAAACAAAACAAAAAAAAATCAAATGTGCATATCAGAATACTCACATCTCAAATTTGATACAATTACAGGCCCTTGTTAGGCAGAATCAGGACTGGTTTACTAGCCACTGCAACACTAAAAATAATCTGTATATCTAAACCTTGGTAGAATATCGTTATTTTGGCAGAGGATAATATTATTGTGACAAAATTCTTATATTACTGCAGCAGAAAGGTCTAGTATCTTGGCAGAACACTGCATTATTCCACAAGGTTCTACTATTCTAAAAGCATGCTACATTGTGTTGGCAGAATGCTATTTTGTTGCAGAGCTGCCAACCTGAAAAAGACAACTCCAGTAATTTTCGATCCCCCTTTCAGTATTTTAGAAAACATTTCAGTGATAGCCATAAAAATTTCAATCTAGAAATAGAAAGATTAAAGATTGTAATTTTTACTATTTTCACTCCATCTATCTTAAACTATATAAATTTGAAATTTTTCCTTTTTTTCACATCCATCTACCTTCAAATATCAATGGAATGAACATGTTACAGGCCAATTTCTGATGCAAACAATGTCCCTTAAACAAATCGTTCCTTAGCAATTTTTCATTAGCAACTGGAGATAACTATAAATTTATTGATAAAACATAAAGACTAGCGAAAAACCATTGTGAGTCGGGTATAAAGGTTAAACACAAAAAAAAAAGTAAAAAGAAAAGTAGTCTTTATTGCTTAAGAAACAAAAGATTGTGTGGAGTCTGTTGTTAGATCAACTATTTTACTTTAAAAATTTTTCTCAAGGTAAATTCCTGTATGAAATAGGCCTCTATCTAATTGAAACAGAGACCAGTGGAACCATACGCTTTTTATAGGCCTTGGTTTTGTCTTTTCAAAACCATCAAATAGGTTTTATCATTAAGAAGTTTTTTGCAAAGTTAAATCAACTCTCAAAGTCGATAAAATTACATGTAAATTTGTTTACAATCAATGCTGACTCAATGTTTTAACTAATATAAATTCTTAAGATCTAAAATGTCCCAATGCATAAGATATAAATACAATGTATTTCCTTCCAAAGTGCTGTGTTCTCTCCAATAGACCACACCATTAGCTCCTTACTAAACGACTCAGATTTTCAGTGTTAAAAATGTACACACTATGAGTTGGCGTTAAGGATAAGTATTTAAAAAAAAAAAAAAAAATAGGCCTCCAGATCTATCAATTTTTTTATGCATAATACCAATTTGCAATAAACCCTTTTTCAAAAATAATATGTGAAGATTTAAACTTGCACTAGAGTCAGCACAGGCCAAGGTCTCTATGAAGGCCCTAGATAAACAAAAAAAGTAAATAAATACATAACATAAATTCTTTTTCTTTAAATTATCTTAAAATTTAAAAAAGGAAAAAAACCTATCAGAATAGTGTCACTGGCCTGGAATTTCTCTTAAGGTTTTAGACTGCAGATTTGTCTTGACTACAATAGACCTAGATCTAGATCTAAATCTAAATCAAAAAGCCTGAAAGCATAGGTTTTAGTTTAGGCCTATATTTATACTAAAAACAGGATAAAAACATGATTTTTTTATCGCAGTTTTTGCCTGTTCTTTTTTTTTTTTCATTTGGTTTCAGACAGTCATCCAAGTACATAACAAGTAATCTAGCTTTAGATCTGTACTAGATTTTCTGATTTGTGAGCCAGCTAATAATTCCAAAATTCATTTCCTCACTTATTGGGTCCAATGTAAGGATGATTTTCATGGAATATTGCTTTAAACACTTCTGATAAGTCTTCCCTCTTTTTCTCATCAAGCTCCATGACAAAACATAATGACTGACTTGAATAAAAATTGGGGACCCAAAAATTGCAGTAGATCAAAGTTAAGGCGATAAATATTCAACTTCAATGTTCAAGTACACTGAGATAACATACGCCTAATTTAGGTTAGGTCTATGGGAGACTTCAGAGAAAAAAAAAAGGGTGAAGAAATTAATCAGATTTCCATTAGCATCACACAATTTTACGATATTTTTTTATTCTATATTGATTTATATGATTGATATAAACCAAAACCAAATTCTTTTCACTTTATACAGAATAGATTGGTATTCGAAGTCTGGGAAACTTAAACCAAGTTTATTTTTTAAAAGCCGGATTGATTTTTTTGAAAAAGCGAAAATATAAATTGACAAAATTTCTGTATTTTCAACAGTCTTCTGTACTTATGTATTTTTTCCTGCAATTCCAGAGAAAAAAAAAGGAAATCCCCAGTGGTTGGCAGCTCTGTTGTTGTTGCGGCATGCTACCTGGTATGGCAGAATTCTATATTAGTTTGGCAGTATGAGCTATTATCTTGAGAGATTGCTACAGGATTTTGTCAGATTGTTACATGATTTTGGTTAAATGCTACATTATTTAAGTAGACACTAGTCCTGCAGCGGCATCCAGGTAACATGAATCATGATGAATAGCAATTCGAATGTGTTTGATATCTTTAAGCAATTCTATTTAAGCACATCTACAACTGACATGATACTCAAAAAAAGAAAAAACAATAAAAAGAAAAGAAAAAAAAATGTTTGGGGCACAGTTTACCCAAATTTTTAAAAAATTCATTAAGAAGATATTTTTCTGGCAATTTCACTTGCTTTTCTCCTTCCAATAAACTCCCATTGGGACCTGCTTCTCCAGGCTCGCCTTTCTCGCCTTCTGCCCTTGTGTGAGAGGATGGCGGGGGCATCAGGGAGGAGGTGGCTACAGACGCATCCTCCTGCATGTCCAGCATGTCAGCCTCCTGACCAGGATCGGATAAGGCCACACCAGGTTCTACAAGCCTAGCTGTCGGGCCAGTCTGTTCTGCACCCTCACCTCCTGGGGGCAAATTCTGTGGATTGATCGCGGGCAATGGAGGGGGTTTTTCAAAACAAAAAAGTAATAACATGAGTTACGACAAAGTGAAATCAGGCTTCGATCAAAATTTGGTCATCATGTGTCGTAATGCCACAAGATGGTACTTTCTGCGGCAGGGACAAATGTTTATAGTTGCAAGATCAGAGACCAGAATTTATACTATTTTATACCCAATAAACAAAAGATCTGCACAATGCAATCAATTTGATACCCTTGAGGGAAACTGTACAAAACATATTATTTTCTGCAAAAAACTCTTATAAAAAAAAATGAGTCAGATCCCAACCTCTTGGCTTTGTGAGCATTGGTTCACAGCTCCGGCAAGTAACAATTTGGGAGCATCCTCCAAAGTTTGGGACATCTCGTAATCGATGGTTGACAATCTCTGGCAAGCAACAATTTGGGAGTGTCCTCCACAGTTTGGTATAACTTACAATCTATGGTTGACCAATTCTGATAGGCACCAATTTTGGGGCATCCCCCAAGATTTGGTATTACTTGTAATCTGTGGTTGACAATCTCCGGCAAGCAACAATTTGATAGCATCCTTCATAGTTTGATACTACTCGTAATCTGGTTGACAATCTCCAGCAAGCAACAATTTGGGAGTGTCCTCCACAATTTGGTACAACCTTCAATCTATGGTTGACCATCTCTGACAGGCAATAATTTTGGAGCATCCTCCTAGTTTAGTACTACTTGCAATCTATGATTAACAATTTCAGGCAAGCAACAATTTAGGAGCATCCTCTACAGTCTGGAACTACTTGCAATCTATGGCAAACAATTTTTCAAAATTAAGTAATTTTTCCATAGCCCATTTTTTCACCCAAGTCTCATGTTCTGGTGACAGCATGTGTAAATGCACATATGTGCAAAATTCATGTACAAATTACAGTTTTTCTCAAATTTTCTAGAATTTGTGAAATTGAGAAATTCACAGCCTTATACTTTTGGCATGATTTATTTTAAATTAATAACTGTTAAGTCATATATCTGATAACTGTATAGAGCTTAGATTATAGAGCTTTTTAGGAATCCATCAAACACTGGTAACTTAGTTATCATTTCTATAAAAATATTACCTGCATTATGATGTAAATGTTCTTCCCAGTCTCCGCATCAGTTTCTGAGGGAAGAGAGGGTGGGGGGGATTTGATAACATTAATGAAAGGTCTGTGTCCATAGAGCAGGAAAACAAATGATCACTAACACTTAATATATTAGAAAGAAAGGTTATCCACACAGCAAGTCCAGACCAGTTCACCAGTGTGTGAATGTCTTCTTAATCTCTTAATATTTAATACATTAATTTAAGTGCAAAACGACACTATTTTAGTTACAGGGTCCTCAAATAAATTGTGATTTCAATTTTTTTTTGTTAATTGTTAATAAAAACAATGACCACTAGAAAAAAATAAGGACAATAATAATAACTATATGCGTCTTATCTGAGAAACTGCCACCTTAATATTTCTGTACTTTTAAAACTCATTTCCTAATATTTGACATGTCTAATAACCCAGAGGCAAAATCAACTTAAACACCTGTTTGTGAAAATGAAAAAGCCATTGGAAGTCTCACAAATATCCGTTCCTCCACCCACTTCAAAATGCATACATGAAATTTGATTTGATAATTAAATTACCAAACATCCTAACAGAGGAAAAACAATAGATTGGGGGCTGACCAGAGTTAAGCCTGCCTCTTGCAAAAGTCTTTGAGATATATAAAGATGTGTAGCTCTCCATTATTTTACTACCTAAATGTGCCCAAAAATTTTTTTGAATTTTGAATAACCTTTTTTTTTTGTCAATAAAAAAAAGACCCTAGTCTAGGTTCTGTTACAAAAGTATTCACAGCAACTGATGCCTGAATTCCCTTGGTTATCTCACAATATATTTGAATACCCAGAGATTCAATTTATTAGGATACATGCCAAAGATCAAAGTGCAGTAGGATGGGGAAACTATAGTTCTTAGCCAATATCAGAAAGTGCTACTTATCAGAGTTTGATGTTAAGTTAACTTTCTGGTTGTATCATACAAATCCTGTCATTGTCTGGGCTAAATTAGAATTAATTGTCACTACCAGAACAACCCATGTATCAGAAGTTTTAAAAGAACTCCACTGTGTTTGCATCTGAAGACTCCCACTATCATTAGTTCTGAACTATATTGATGCATGATCCATTGTCAATATTTTAGAAAATTCTGTTTATCGGTATTTGCTTTTAAGTGAACTCTACTGTGTTTGTATTATCAGAATCCTACCATCCTCTGGGCTAGCCTCTGGCTCAGCGATTTCAGATTTCAAAGCCATATTCACCGACTGCATGTCACATCCACTGTCCGTGGAATCTGAATCACCAAAAAAAAAATAAGAAATGAAACATGAAAGAGAACAACAAATATGAATTTTAAGGGGGGTTTTTTTTTTTCAATTATTAATTAGCTTTTAGAGTCTTGGGCCAACTTTATGGGTTTTCTAAAAATAATTCTAATTCCATGCAAAATTGCTATCTAATGGCTAGAAAAATGTTCTCCTGGAAATGACAAACATGTAAACAGACAGTTTCCCTGTCAAGTTGTTGGACCAACTAAAGCTAAACAAAAAAATCTTAATCAAAACATGATGCGTTGGTTTGAGCTGCATATTGAATTGGTGAAAATCAGGTTATTTGCTTGGACAAAATAATAAATCAAATTTCAATTGACAAACTTATTACATGGGTGTTTGCCCCAGCTCATTTAGTTGCGACATGCAGAGCCAAATGCTGTGACCCCATAACCTTGTACGCTGCCTGGCTAAATGCTAGGTCTGGCAGAGCATTAGAAAGTGTTTTTTTATAACAGTGTACTAAATTCATTGTTTTGACTAAACTGTTCATAGTTTTATCTAGAATCAATGTCTCAAGGACAGGAAATATATTTATTAACAAAATGCTTTATAGTTTAAGCCAAATAAGTTTAGAGACTTGGCAAAACTATTTTATGTAGAGTTAATTTTAATAGGTCAAAATGACTTTGAATTAGTACACAAAAACTTTAATAAATAAAAAAATGTACAAAAACATCGATTTTCTTAGAGGTAAGATAAGATGTAGAGAATTGTCTCTTTTAATGTAGACAGTGTACGTTTGCTCAAAATTCAGATTCAAGTAAGGTATACTGAGCACTGCAGGTAAGTTTTATATCCGATTCCATGACTATCAACACAGTCAGCTTTCACAGTCTTGATTCTTGAATCTTCGTTTTGTTTTTTGCTTGCAATGGCCATACAGTGTTTACTACGCACTTATTTACTCATTCTTTCATCAGCCTTCAGTCTCTCTCTTTGTTCTTATCTTGCACTTTCTCAGATCTATATGCAAATTTCATGCAGCTTCTACAGAGCCTGTGATATTACCGATAAGCCACATATCAGTGTTATTATTCAAAGACTCGAGAGGGAAAAAAAAAGTTTTCAAAGTTGCACATTATTTATGATTTGGGACAAATTTTATTTTAAAATTTTAATTGTAATATAGACCTGAACAAGCACTTAGATCATTATGTTTGGTTTACACTGGTTTGCAAGAAAAGTTCTCTCTCTTTTTCCAGCTCTATCTGTTTGTATCTCTCTCTCTCTGTCTCTCTGTGCTTCTTTCACTTCTCTCTCTCTCTCTCTCT
>BLXT01006199.1:2046639-2063147 GCA_019648995.1 Plakobranchus ocellatus | reverse complement strand
GTTGGCAGCAATTGCCAGTTATCTCATTAAAGTCTGTTTCAACTTTATAAAATACTGTTAATGAATCAATACAACAACGCAAATGTTTAGCAATGCAATGTTGAGACATTATGTATCATCGTCAATATTTACAAAATTAAAATTGACACATTGTTTACACCAAAAAACTCACACTCACTGCATCTGCTCCCACAGATGTGACCACTCAGATCCATCATGATTCTGAACAGACCATTTACTCTCACTGACACAGCACTAGCAAATAATAGCCATCAATCCAGACATGGCCCTGACTGACCCAGGCAAAAACTGGCCAAGGATAAACCTGACCATTCCTTTTGAGGCAGCTTGCTGTGATAATCCTACAGGGCAGTGTTATACTATAGTACAAGAAGGTAAAAAGTAAAAAGAAAAAGCAGACAGCTGGGAAGATAACTTAACAGAATGAATATGTTTAGAATTGGGTAAAACCCTGTGAATTTGAAAGGCTGGAAATAGGGAGGGGTGGAGAAAAGTGGTTGACCAATCTTTCCTGGTAACCCAATGGTCATTTAGATATTCAAGAAATTAAAAAAACTCACTATATCCTTTCTAACTTTTGTCATTTGCGATTTCTGCAGTTTTACTTGAGTCAATCAGGACCTTAACACTTGGCTCATTTTGACACGGCTTCACATTCATTCGCAATAAATTGCAATGTCGATATTCAAAGAACAATAAGAATAAAGTGCAATAAGTTATCATGATATTAAAAAAAAAAAGCAAACAAATGGACCATTAATATAAACCAGTGGCCTCTCTCAGTTATAGTGAAATGTATACATCATGTCATGTAAAGTTAAAAATCAGAAAACAAGAGCAAGGAGAAGAAGAAGAGGAAGAAGAAAAAGAAAACCAGAAAGTTGTTGTAAGAGTAGGGAATGCATGAAGCTTTAGTTGACGCTGCCATTTGTTTCAAAAAGTAAAAACAAAAGAAATTCTGAATATATTGGACATCCTCAGATTGTACCAGAGATTCTGCATTCAATAAGCTGGGTGCCTTGTGTTCTTGCTTTGTGTTTAAAATATATCTGCGCTTTCAATCTGGAGCTTCCCAGTTTGAGAAACTTTTTGAAACCTTTTTTGTCAGAATAGATGTTTTAAGTACAGTCTCAACCACATTCTGAGGTAAACCTGAAAATATCTGGTTGCTCCACAGCAGTTGGGGAGTTTAAGCATAATGCATTTAATCTTTAGGCCGACATGAATCTTGACCTTTTTATTTTGCAGTTATTCACCAATAGCGACTTTAGTTGGGCATTTGCTTCCCCCGTCAGACACGCACAGTCAATCTTTGGACAAAGGTTATGCTTGTCAGTGTTATATTGAACTTTCATTAGACGAATGCCCTCAGCCTCCCTATCATCATCGTAGCCTATCTCTGAGAAACAAAAAAGTTTTGGGCAACTCACAAGTTTTGAAACAACAGAAGATGCTACTCTTGAGGTAAGGTTCACTCATTTAACTTTTTCAATTATTCCTTATATTGAATGGGAATATTTTGTTAAGAAGGCTTCTACCTTGATTTGTGCCTGGCTCTTATTTACTTTTTATGTCCCTGAGGTTTCTTGCAATATTCATGTGGAAGAAAGAGGGCGCTCACCCATTTATGCCACTTCACAGCCCTTTAGCCGGTTATTCTCACACTGTTTGTTCACTCCTTTAGGCCACTTTACAGTCTAGTCCTTTAGTCAGTGGTTCTCACACTGTTTGCTCACTCCTTTAGGCTACTTTACAGTCTAATCCTTAAGTCAGTGGTTCTCACACTATTTGCTCACTCCTTTAGGCTACTGTACAGTCTAGTCCTTTAGTCAGTGGTTCTCACACTGTTTGCTCACTCTTTTAGGCTACTTTACAGTCCTTTAGTCAGTGGTTCCCAAACTGTTTGCTCACTCCTTTGGGCTAAATTACAGCCCAAAGCCCTTACAAGATCCTATGCAATTTTAATTTCCTATTTGTGAACAAATTGATAAGGTATACGCAGCAAATGTGTAGAACGTCCTAATGCTACATGGTCACAATGAGGAATCACAGCAACCAGTTTGCCCATACAGAATCTCTGTTACACTGGACTGGATGGGAACAAACAATGGTGAAGAACAAGTTATGGTCGGTGTGTAGAGTTTGCACTGGAATGACAAAAAACAAAGAGAATGATCCATTTGTAGACATGCTTAACCGCTTCACTGCCCACGCAATGTGTCAAGGTGATATTCAAATGTTCAGGTAAACTGGACCTGGTGCAAAAAATACATACAGAATACATATTTATGGACACTTTTCTCAAGCACAAATTCTCATACGATAATGTGCAACCTTGACCCAGTTCAGTAAGTCTGCGTCACAGGAATGCCTTGAAGATTTTGTCCCTTACATTGAAACAGTTATCAAAAGTTGCTGGCCACCAGAACTGTTCCATCATTGGGCTTCATCTTAATTCAGGGACATTTCTGGTTTGGATTTATTGCCTTAAATCCATGAAAAAGGTTTTTTTTTTTTTTTTGCAGCAAATTCTTCAGAATATTAAGCCTTATCACTTTTAAAAAAAACTTTTCACCCAGCGTACAATTCACCGACTTGACGCCCTCTTGACGAGGCAACCACATATGGAGATTACCTTTTGTTTTTTTTTTGTCATGATTTTGCAAGAAATCTGCCTTTGTATTTTCCATGGTATACATACTAGTGGAAAAAATTGTTGTGCTGGTTGTAAGAAATACGACAAGAAGCCCCAGCATTTCTGACTGGTCCACCTGAGGAGACACAATCTGGGCCATGGGCAGTCAAGCGGTTAAAAAAAAATGGTTTTAAAACTTCACTTTGCATGGAAATCTCTGTGTATATAGTTTTGTTATAGCTGTCATTATGAGATAACTTATACAATTAGAGTAGATTAACACAAGCACAGCTGGGCAAAATGCAAAATCTGTTGCTTCTTTTCTCTTTCAGCAATTCATACACAGGGTGGCTTTGTGCCATTGTTACATCAAAATATATTAACAAAAATCATGGGACTATTTTGAAATGTTCATGGACTATTTCTCTTAAAAATTCATCTTCAAATTTCAATGCCTAAGATAAACCAAAGAAAACATTGGTATAAAGCAATTGATCTGTCAAAAATCACTACTTTACACAAACATGGCTGTTTTTGTGACAAGGACAATCGACTGTCAGTGACCAAGTTCATTAGAAGTTAGCTGTTTTCAAATTTTATTTTAGTGATGTGTGTTTTCTTTATTTGTTTATTTGTTGGAGTAAAAAATATGTCAAGCCTGGATAAAGAAAGAAAAAAAGGACCACCAATTTTTTCACAAGTTTTAAACTTACAGATAAGATAAAATGTCACCCTCCATCAATAACAACAAAAGAAAAAAAAATACAAACAATTGGTACATTTCTATATTGCGACATAATCTGACTTATAATGTAATGTTGCAAAAAGTTTGTAATAATAAATAAGGAATGAAAAATATGAGACAAATAAAAGCACAAAGGAATGATTTGCAATAACATACAGATGTAAATCAGCGAGACAGGCAGGGAAGGGAGGGGCGAGAGGGAAAGGGAAGCTCTGAATGTAAGTTACAGTTAAAATTTTCCGTCTCTATCATTGCACTGTCAGGGGTTTGAGTGATTATAAAAAGACATCATAATGATATTGATAACGTTAATTATGTAATAATAACAATAAAAAATAGGGATTGTGATAATGATGAGAACAACTTTTTAATGATGATCATGATAACATGATAACAACGTAGAAACAATCAGGCTTGTGCTAATGATAGACAATAATGGTGATAACAGACTATGCATTCAAAATAAACATAACTTAATTTGGATTGACACTGATGCAAAACTGCATAAGTTAAAGAAAAAATTGGAACAAATGGATTCTACAGTTGGCCAATATTTTTTTTTTAATTCAGTTGATAGGGAGAAAATAAATGTTAATAATTAATAAAAAAAGCAAAACTTATGAGTTTGTGCATTTAGAGTCTATTAATTAAAAAAAAAAAAAAACAACACTTCTTTCCTGAATAAACAAACAGTGAACAGATCAATAGGAATCTTTTTTTACATGCGCAACCTGGAAAAATAGTAAATAATGCTAGTAAACAGCTTGCCATCCAGGTCTCTGTTTTTGACGAGAAGGGATTTTTATTATTGTTTATGCCTATTTTGAATCATGTAATGATGAATGCCTTGGTCGAAGCCCTCCTTTTTCTATTGCGACAAATTTATAGAAGTTATATTTTGATGATGCAACATTCTTGTTAAGTTGAATAATGAAGTTGATGCAAATATAAAAACAGCAGAAAAAAAATGAGACATCAATCATATATTTCTTCTCCATAGAAACAGACTATTTACATATTGCCAGATTTTCTTCTTAATATGAAACCAAATTTAATAATAGAGGCAAATAAAAACTTTGGCTTTAAGTTGTAATGCGCTCAATTCAATCACAGTGGGATCATGAGAAAGTTTCAAGAGAGAAATGACTTCTGAACTCTCTGAACACAATAGCCTTGGTGAAAAAATATGAAAAAAAAAGAGTGGTGTCACAAATTCATGAGAGGCTATACACGGAAAAAGATTGTGAAACCATTTTACATTATACCAGTTGTGGTTCGTTTTCATTCTCTAGATGGCCTATCCAATCAAAATTATTGCCTGTTGTCACATCATTCTATGCTATTAAGAAAAAATATGTTGTTGCGGATGGTATGTGTATTAATTGTTAACTGTTAACAGTAAATATATGGCAAGGAAAAAAAAAGAAAAAAAAATACTCGTCACATACAACCAAATTCAGTTCCTATTCAATCATAATATTATAACATTAAAATAAAGAAAACACACCATATGTGATTATAAATTATGCAGTGCCAGATGTAGTGTAGTAGCTACAAGGTCAAACATTGTTTGCTCCGGAGCTCTGGTGTAAACACAGCAGTTCAGTCTGCAACAGCAGACAATCACCTCAAAAAAAGCTTGCCAGCAAATTTCTTAAGACCAGTCCTAACAAGTCGAAAGTTACATATAAACACTTTTGAGAAAATATATACTTCTTTTCACTTCTTTGAAGTGCTTCTTTTTTTTTTTTTCAAAAATTTATAAATCCCACATACAGGTTAAGAATTAACATAGCTCTCTCCAGTATTCACCATAACAAACACCTCACAGAGAGAGAGAGAAATCTCCTGCTGTTTCAATGGTTTCAACAGTTCAACCTGCAACCTCTGGCTTTTTCGCACTGCTTGTCTATAGATGTATTACATAATGCGCCCATTAAAATGCATTAAACCCATTGCTCAAAGGCTAAAATTTGACTAAATTAGGAGGATAATGTTTACCTTTGTCAAGACACAAACATACGAGATGCATTTTTTTTTTAATGTGCTGCAGTCTCATACAAGTCTTAATGAACTCAAATAAAAATACAGTCAAAATTGCCTTGAGGAAAAAAAATCATTATTCTTTTTTTTTAGATCTGAGGGAAGACAAGAAAGTTGAGGACATAAAGAAATTGGTTACCTTACAAAATATGACACAATAAGAATTCCATTTTCACATGGAATCCACATCCAAGACTGTCAATATCTAAACTTGAGAGAGCACTGAACATTTATTTTATTCATTTCCACTTCCAGCTGATGACCTTTTTCTTTTTAAAGGCAGCTAATAGAGCGACTCTTTAGATTAAAACTTGTGTCCGACAGGGCGATTGTCGCTGAAAGTAAGATACATGTCTAGCAAGATAGGTTTTTTCAACTTGCCACACATCTATGACTTATTTCATATGGACAGATCACATATGTTTACTAAAAAAAAAAAGGAATGCTAAGAGTGACTCTTTAGATTAAAACTTGTGTCTGACACGGCGATTGTCGCTTAAAGTAAGATCCTTCCAGACCTAAACCTGTGGCCTCTGTAATTTTTTGCCCTACACGAAAAGGTACAAAATCTACTGCTACTGCTTTAATCTCTAAACATTTAAAATAAAAAGGGCAAACAGTTGAAATGCTGAGAAAACTGAACAATATCACATTTAAATAATGAAATAACAATGCTATCATTTTCCTAATTCTGTAAGTTTATCTGGCAGGCACCTAATTTCATAGCATAGTGCAACCATAGGGACCAGACTGGCACTTCAACCACGACAGAGTAGGCTTTTCAGGTCTTAATTTGCTACCAATGATCTTTAGAAAATCTGTTGAGTAAAGAGCTTGCAATAACGTTTACGCCACAGGGTTTAGCTTGTGCAGTTTAATTTGCCTGAATGTTAGTTGTTACGCTTCCAGACATTCCTATAACATATACTCCACAGGGTGTAACTTGTGCAGTTTAATTTGCCTGAATGTTAGTTGTTATGTCTCCAGGCATTGCTATAACATATACTCAACAGGGTGTAACTTGTGCGGTTTAATTTGCCTGAATGTTAGTTGTTATGTCTCCAGGCATTGCTATAACATATACTCCACAGGGTGTAACTTGTGCGGTTTAATTTGCCTGAATGTTAGTTGTTATGTCTCCAGACATTGCTATAACATACATGTATACTCCACAGGGTGTAACTTGTGCCGTTTAATTTGCCTGAATGTTAGTTGTTATGTCTCCAGGCATTGCTATAACATATACTCCACAGGGTGTAACTTGTATGGTTTAATTTGCCTGAATGTTAGTTGTTATGTCTCCAGGCATTGCTATAACATATACTCCACAGGGTGTAACTTGTGCGGTTTAATTTGCCTGAATGTTAGTTGTTATGCCTCCAGGCATTGCTATAACATATACCCCACTAGGTGTAACTTGTATGGTTTAATTTGCCTGCATGTCAGTTGTTATGTCTCCAGACATTGCAATAACATTCCAGACATCATAGCTTGTGGGGTCTAATTTGCCTCAATGCTAGTCGTCTCTAGGCATTACAATAATATGCACTCCACAGGGTGTAACTTGTGCAGTTAAATTTGCCTTATGTTAGTTGTTATATCTCCAAACATTGCAATACAGTTAACAGTGCATAATTTATTCCTTTTGACAGTGGCAGAGTCTTACTTGTGACCTCTAGCTCACATTGAGCCTGGTTGTAAGAGACACTGACATCTGCAACAATGCCATTCGGCTAAAGTCACACAACACTGAGAGCATCCGTTCAAAATACACTCTTTTGGATAAAAAAAAAAATTAAAAAAAAAAAATGTAAAGTTTGGAAATACATAGGAAAAAGAAGTTGGCAAAATTTTACCTAAGCAAAAACAACATGAAAAAAAAAGCCAAAAAGCCATTGACTATTCTGCAAAGCTGCTGATATGGAAATGTAAACAAGCTGTGCAAAATGTTTGCTTGTTCTATTGCACTGAAAGGCAAATACATTAGCCTGTTTGGGTGTATATAGATAGTGCAAGTAAATAAGAGCTGATAAATAATAATCTCATTTTAGTCTGTTTAAATATAGCCATTACAATCAAGTGAAAGTTAAAAGAGTTCATACAGGAAATAACCAGTACAAAAAAAAAAAATGTTTAAAAAACTTCAATATTTAAAACAATATTTGAAACTGTTGCTACTTATGAAACTCAATAAGATTTACTTGCCATTGTTGTGATATCCTCTAGAGTGGACTCCTCTAGCAAACAACTCTGATACTATTTCACAAACAAAACCCATTGTGAGCTTGGGCTCGTCATTTATGTCAGATAATAACTACACTAAAATGAACTGAATAGTCTGCTCCCAGAAGGAGCCTGATTAGAATCTCACTGCAGGTGTTTGGCCTTAGTTTACAAGGAATATCCTTTTATAAATTTTCACTCAATATAATTATATACGACTAAAAAAAAAATAAAATAAAAACATAAGCATTATATATTCTTAGCCCCCCTCCCCCCCTCTTCTCCATTTAAAAAAAAAAAAAACCTTAATGTAAGAAAGGAAAATAAAGTATTCCAAAAAGTACATTTTTTGGAATTTGTGTGTTGGTGGGAAAAAAAAAAATCTCAAGTAAAAGTAATATTTGCATGATCTTTCTTTGTATATTGATCATTCAGTATGATACACAGCATGTAGAAGAAGACAAAACAAAAACACGCACACAAATTAAAAAAAAAAAATGCATGTTATGTTCATTTTAGCTGGATGTTCTAGGCACTCTCATCAGTCAAACAGTTGTGTAACATCAACATCAGTCAAGTGTGTCAGTGATAAACAGCCAGCACAAAGTAGCCATGGGTTCATAATGCATAAAGTTCTTTGCTTGCAGGTCTACACAAAATACAAGCTATTATATTGTTGTAGATTTATTATAATAATAATAAGAGTAATAATGGGTCTACATCAATGAGAAGACATTGATGTCACAGCACTGACTGGCGAGAATGATATATTGGAAAACATGTCACTTTTCGCGCAGCACACACAATCAGAAAATATGGCTGGCTTTGAGCCTTGACCAGAAAGATAAATAAAAGGTAACAGTATTAACAATTTACATCATAAAATGGTTGTAAACATACAATACGATAAAAACCAAAGTTATGATAATAATAAAAACACCATTATCTTCATCAATGACAAGATTACTCTCTCTAACTTGAAAATGTTGCAAAATTTCATTTCCGTTTGAGCTAATCAAGCTTTGCGTTTTTAGCTGAATGAAAAATATGGCATAAATTACAAGTTTTATGAAAAGCTGCGTGAGATGACAACCAATATAACTCATTTATGGAATTCAAAAGCAATTCAGCCGATTACTGACTAGAATTGGTTCCGATACACCACAAGAATTGGGGCAAGAGACATATCAGACACCATTTTTCTTGGGGGGGGGGGAAGTTTTGGTGTCAGCCAGGTAGGAACAAAGGAATAAATAACATCATAGACATATAAAGGAGAGAAGCAAGTATGTTTAGCTGGAATGTCATCGTTGTTGGTCCCGCTGCTGCTGCTGTGGTATATGGGTAAAGATGGACCAGCTGCTACAGTGAACAAAGTGTGCCAGGCCTAGGAGTGAAGCCATGCTGTCCCACAAGGCCCAGTCACTGAAGGTTATTAGCATCAATCATTTGTGGCCCAAGTCTGTGTGGGAAAAAAATGGCTCAAGCCGCTCTCCCTTCTTGAATAATGTTTTCAATGATATTTGAAAAATACAATGAACAGTATGGAATCAAATGATCTTGCTGTAAGTACTAATTTGCCTTTTTGAGGTCATCTCGCAAAGAAATAAAAAAACTTCATAGAAAAGCAAGGTACATAATGTAGAATAAACAATGTCAGAAAAGTAACCTCTTGCTTAAACAAAAAAAAGAAACCAAGGCCAGCTTAATGAGGTCTTTGTTAAATAAGGTCTCTATCTATACACAGCTTTGATATTATTGGCTCTCCTCAAATGAGTATAAGGAGTCAAATTTCTAGTCTCTCCACAAATTGAGTTCTGCATGCAAGCTCTTAACACACTTAGCTGTAAACTCCAAAGTCGCCATGGATATAATAAATAGAAAATGCCTTCACTGTATGGTAACGCTCTTTTCAAATAATTAAATACCTTGCTGTTTCAATATCCACGAAAAGATATATATATATATATATATATATAAAAAAACCACAGTGTGTGATAAACCGCTGCACAATGTCAAAAGTATTTTACATCATAATAAAGAGAATATATGCATATAAAAGCCGAGGAGTCTGCGATGAAGTGCTCGACAAACATACAAACCTATTGCAGATCATAATACTATGACAGGGCTTAAGCTGGCCAGCACAAGAACAGTCTTGAGACTTTTGGAGCCTCCTTAACTGGAGTGTAGTCCTAAAAGCAAAAAAGTTGCTTGGTGTCTGTTTGAGTTCTGTCTTTATGTCTTTAGCTGCACTTTTAGAGATATGAGGGGAGGGGGGTAAACATCTGCAAACTTTTTGAATACAGAACTATGCATCATGAAGATCAAAGCATTCATTTGTGGGTTTTGTCAGAGAAAAGCATTCTGCAGTAGATATGTTGAAAATTCCGTGCTGACTAGAAGAAGCAGTTATCTCTTTGTGATAGATGCTTGACTGCTGAGTCTGTTTATACAATTGTGAAATCTTCCGTGTAACCTTTGTCCGATTTACTCTCTTTCCCTGGACGCGTGTCGAGGTCTGTCTCCTCCTCTGGTACAGGTCGGTAGTGCCTGATAATGAGCATAATAATCAAAAAAAGATAAAAAGGAATGTTATCTACTGGGCTACATTGAAAAAAAATCTACACAATGTACTGATATATGTCTTTCATAAAACCAATTCTAAAAATTGAGCTTTTGAAAGAACAGCAATAAGCAATGAAATTTACTCATGATAAATCAGCAGACGGGTCTAGCAAGAAGTCAAAAGAAGAAAAATGCAAGTGAAAGGAGAGTTTCATTAAACAAAGCTAAACATTTTTTTCTTTTAAAACTCGAAAATAATTGTTGATCTCTAACATCATTTTTACAAAACTAATACAAGAAAGGCTGGTGAAAACTAGGGCTTGAGAGAGTTTCAATAGTTTTAACAATGACAACTACAGCTGGCACTGCTTAAGTCCATTTTCATTCAAGTCGATCTTTTAATGTGGAACTGGCCCCCTTTGAACACTTACATTAAAGAGTCCACGCATAACTCGATTTTTATCAAAGTTGATCTATTATTGTTGGGGGCCACTTATTAAAGAATACTTTTCCTCCCTCTAATCTGTAAAAATGTTAGTTACAGGTACACATATGCTAACCGATATGCATGTGCATTATGCTAGTCTTTACTGTTCAGTTCACCCCATGTTACATTCTCCAGCGTTTATTACATAGTCACAGGACGGGGCAACAACTGGGAAGTTTTTTTTTTGGTGGTTAAAGGGGAAGGGGAGGGAAGGCATGCTCACCACAGGCCAACAGTCTAATCTAGAGCCAGGCCTTGTTCTAGATCTATTCACACTTAACTACATCTTCAGCTCCCATTGTGCTGCTCTACACCACATTGGCTGCTTTGTCTAAACTTCAAAACGTTTTTCTTTCTCTCTCTAGAACTGAGGCAGTGTAACTGTGACTATCAAGCATGCCCATCATTTCCATATAACTTATATCTATGTGTGCTTGTGTGTATCGAACTTGTCTGTCTTGGTGTAGTCAATATTAGTCCCATGTTTTTTCCCCTTTCCCCCTCCCGAACCCATTTCACATCCTCCACTTTTCCTCATTTGAAGAACAAAGACCTTAGGGCTTAGTACATTTCCTATGTAGCCAACACAATACCGGTATTGATACAGATCGTAGGAATTGAAAAACAAACGACCTTAGGGCTTGGTACATTTCCGATGTAGCCAACAAAATACCGGTATTGATATAGATCGTAGGAATTGAAGAACAACGACCATTGGGCTTAGTACATTTCCGATGTAGCCAACACAATACAAGTATTGATATAGAACGTAGGAATTGAAAAACAAACGACCTTAGGGCTTGGTACATTTCCGATGTAGCCAACACAATACCGGTATTGATATACAAACGACCTTAGGGCTTGGTACATTTCCGATGTAGCCAACACAATACCGGTATTGATATAGATCGTAGGAATTGAAGAACAAAGACCTTGGGGCTTAGAACATTTCCACTGTAGTCAACACAATATTGTTATGAACCTAGATTGTAGATCCAACTAGATCTAGTTGTGCACTGCTGGTCTACAAACGTGTGCACTCCCAGCCTCATTTAATCTCAGGCTAGAAATAAATGCCATGGCTTCAGCGTATAATAAACCAAATTAAAACTCTAGATCTACATTGGGAAACTTAGAGCAAGGTAACCAGAGTAGACAACTTTGCCGCTAGAACGCAAAATAGAACTTATTTACAAAGTGAAAAAGAAGTACAGCAGCAAAATAAATAAATAGATTCAATAAAGTAAATTTCAGTGAATTTGGTGTGCTTGCGAATTCTGTTTAGACACCAATGAAGAAGATGCATTTTCAGATATCTGGGCATCATGATGTTAAGACCATACTATTCACAACCTAAGGATGTTGAGCAAGCTCAATTTGTTTAGTTTACAGTCAGAGACTCAAATGTCCTATGTAATAGTTAGGTAATGAATATAAAAGCAGATGAAACTGCAAACGATTTTGGTAAAGGAAACTGGGCTCCTGCAACCTCCCCTCCCCAAAAATAAAAAAAAAAATTCTTCAATGAAATGAGGGGAGGAAACTATAAAAATCATGTAATTCAATTTTTTTTATACAGGATAATCTTTTTAATTACGTCCCCTGGATATCGACTGAAGCACTTTTGATTGTAGTGCTCGAGAATGGAGAAAGGTCACTTTTATACATAGAACTTCATGTTTGGGCTGCATTAACATTATAGATTATACCCTTTCTTATGACTTTTGGTTTCATCGAGAGAGAGGGCAGAAGGGAGAATCATGGCTTTGTGGGATTAACTGCATCAAAAAGACATTGTGGTTTACAAAAAAACAAAACAAAACCATGATGTTTAGTATCAATTGACTCCAAAATTTAGTGAGAACTATGAATACTACTTTAGTTTTCGGCAACTGTAAACAAAGATCCTTATTGGCCCAGTAAGGGTTGAGAGTCCTGAACGGCACTAGGGATTTGGAAACAAAATTAGCAAGTGATTCCACTGACCTGTCAATCAAACTGACTGACTCCTCCTCTTCTGGTGATGTAGCAAGTGCTGGGTGAGCCAATGACGTCACTAGTGGGCGGTGCTCATCAGTGCCAGGCGTCTGTGCGCTTGTGTCGTAGCGCACTCTTGCATGGGGTGTTCTGCGCCCTCCTAGGAACAGATGGAAAATGCTTGAGTTGTAATGTTTCTAAAAAGAAGACACAACTGCTTACACAGTTATAACTGAAGGAACAACCGAGGGCAAAAGGAGGCAAAGGAAGGGAAAACGACAAACTGGGGCCAATATGGAACAACCCATTACTACCTGTAGGGAACTTGCCCGGAATAGACAGAGATGGTGAACTCTGACCTCTTTCCTACTTTGCAAACGAGACGGAAGATCAGTAAAAGTAATGCTTTTTAAGTTTGATATCATGTATAATGAAAAACTTTTGCTGCAGCTGTTACCAGTTCCAACAGCAAGTCCTGTAGCTCCTCATAGCCCAGCATCCAGAGTTTTAAGTTTTATGTTCAGCTACATGGAAGCTTTACTTTGTAAGGAATTTCACAAGGATAAACAAGATATGGCTCTACCTTTGACATCTATATATTTATGTCTGCAGTTCTCACCATTTAGTCTGTATAATAATGCTCACCAAGTGAAGGGTTTTGATACAGCCTTGCCTCACTGCTTTTGGATTCATGTAAAACACATTTAATAAGCTTGGAAATGTTTGGAAAATTGTTGCTGTCACAAGAACTGCTCACAAAATTTGATTTAAAAAAGTGTACAAAAAATGCCAAGTGATGCAAACCTCGGCGGATTCTTGCAGTCTCTGAAGGAAACTCAGCAAAGCAATCCTCATAGGGTGGAGGGGCAGTGGCTCCTGCAAAAGCTGGGTAGGGTGGAGGGTCTCCGCCATCCCCAGGACTGCTTGACCTGAGGGGAACACAAAAAAAAAATTATCACCTGATCCACCAGTTGTTTAGCTTTGAAAACTTCACGCAGTTGAGAAATAAGGGCAGTGATATTTTAAATGACATTGATTGCTCAGCAAAAACTTTTTCAGGAAGAACAGAGATTTCTTCAAATACAAACAGGAATACTGATAGCCATTCTTCACTTGATCTACCCCATAGTCTGGACAACAACTGGGGCAGCAAGGATGATTGGGCAACCACTTTTCTACATCCCTCTCTATATTTAAAGAGCTTCAGCCAGCTTTAAACCTGTCCATTCTGCTGTGCCACCTTCCCTTCTCTACTTTCTCTCTGCCTTCTCTTCTCCCTGTGTGGTGGGCATTCTTACCTTATACTAAATCAAAGATTTATTATATGAACTTACGCATTTTGTTTTTTTACTGGAAAGATTGTGAATAAGACATGACTATCTTTGACAAAAATCAACTTTTCTTTTACATTAGGAATCTTGTGACACTTCAATTTTACAAATCTTTTTTCATAAGCATATCATACCTGGGAGTCTGGGCTCGTTCCATTTCTGCTCCACCTGTCCCTGTAACTCCTCCCCTAGCCCCTGTAGCTCCACTGCCAGCAGCCTTTCCTGCACTTCTCCCTCCTGCGAGGCCCTTGTCTCCACCCCTCATTGCCGGTCGGCCCGCCCCAAAGCTATAGGTGACTTCCTCGCTGTTGGTGCTTGTTGTGCTCGTACCGCTCTGGGTTCTGGGGGTTCATGATGGTGTGTGGCATGTGATGTGCAATGAGTGGTGCACGATGCATGAGAAAGCAAGCAAGAAACAGAATGTATGAGCTCCAATAAAATAACAGACAAAATAAACAAACAAAACAAATAGAGTTGATAAAATAATCTAAAATTGATGAAACAGAGAAAAACATGATGGAGGTCACATTAACCTAAGAGGATAAAGTTTGGCGAGACTAGAGTCTGTCAGTCCCAAGTCTCTGGCCATCTTTTGTGTTAAAGTCTTTATAAGTACAATCTTTAAACTTACACAGTATCTTTTGAGATTTATGTGTAAATTGACATCACCCTACCTGGGCATAAAGGTCCCCAGAGGTCTCTTCCCTGTCATCTGGCCTCTCTGTTTCCCCCTGTGGCGCGGCCTCACTTTCCTTGGGGGCAGAGGTCTTCTGAGGGCAGTAGGCGGGGCATCATTTGTATCGCTCTCAACCTCCATTCGCTGAGGACGGCGTCTTTTTTCTTTGAGAGAAAAACATTGATGATTTAACAATAATTAGCTAAAGCAAAATCAATAATTGCACCAATCATAAATATTGAAATAAATACTATTACTAATAATACAAGCAATAAGAATAAAAAATAGGAATAATAATATAGAGAAAATCTTTTAGAAAATTAAGGTTACAGAAGAAACAAAATGAGAAATCACCATCATCATTTTGTAAACTTTACATCCGATTGCTTATGCTGTTGCTCATATGCAAGCACTCCATTAAATTACCATTATCTACACCTACATCTGAATGACTTCTGACTGCTCATGCTGTTGCTCATATGCAAGCACTCCATTAAATTACCATTATCTACACCTACATCTGAATGACTTCTGACTGCTCATGCTGTTGCTCATATGCTGGGACTTCACAAAATGCATGACTAATCTGCACCTGACTGCTTACACTGCTGCTCATATGCTGAGATTTCACAAAATGTATGACAAATCTGCACCTGACTGCTTACACTGTTGCTCATATGCTGGGACTTCACAAAATGCATGACAAATCTGCACCTGACTGCTTACACCGTTGCTCATATGCTGGGACTTCACAAAATACATGACAAATCTGCACCTGACTGCTTACACTGTTGCTCATGTGCTGGGACTTCACAAAATGCATGACAAATCTGCATCTGACTGCTTACACTGTTGCTCATATGCTGGTACTTCACAAAATGCATGACAAATCTGCACCTGACTGCTTACACGTTGCTCATATGCTAAGACTTCACAAAATGTATGACAAATCTACACCTGACTACTTACGCTGTTGCTCATATGCTGGGACTTCACAAGATGCCTGCCGCTGTTCATTGGGTTTTGGTGGGGACTGGGTGAACATGCGGATCCCTGGTTCTGTTGTTACCTATAATTACAGAGTGGACAAAAGGCAGAAATTTACTCAAATGGACTTTAGTGACAATGAAAGCTACGAATATTTAAGGAAAAAATCCACAACATAGATAGGAAGCAATATGCACATCATCAACACAACTGAAAAAGAAAAGACGGGAAAAGATAAAGACCATTGTGGAGATATGTATTTGGCAATGTTTTGGACAGGAGAATGTGTTTGGATGACAGAGTAAAACAACCACATAGTACATGGAAAATTTCTAAACTTGGAACATAAATCAGTCTGATTAAGTTAAAAAAGAACATGACCCAAGACCAGGCTGAATGAACAACATACTGCATTTTGAACATTACCAACAACTGATCCAGCCAGATGTATTCTGTGAGCTTTGTAGCCATACAAATGCCAAGCATTTTTTTAAAGCTAGTTTTTACAAGAAAGTTTTTAATTCCAAAACTAAGTGGGCTGGCCTCTTTAAAACTTTAAGGGTTTTCCCTTGGCAAAAAAATTTCAAAAACATATGATTGCTTATGATGTAACAAAAAACAAATGTGACTGGACATTTAAATACTAGCAATTTTCAAAATTAAAATTTACTTAGCAACTAGGTTCGGCCTTACTTTTTGATTTATAACCATAATTTCAATGCCATATTGATTTTAAAATGTTCAGAAATGGTTATACTTTTCATTAACCCCCTCCCCCCCCCTCCCCCCCCCCAAAAAAAAAAAAATCTTTCCCA
>BLXT01006199.1:2034044-2046556 GCA_019648995.1 Plakobranchus ocellatus | reverse complement strand
GGGGGGGGGGGGGGGGGGGGGGAGGGGAAAGAGGAAACAGCACAAAAATGTGTCTTTCAGAAACAAATGAGAAAAGTGTAACACAAGTAAAGAAAGTGTAAATAACTTTGCCAATATATGCATGTATTGAATATCATTTTATTGTTTGGTTTACAGTTAACACTCAAGACTTAAAAAAAAAAAGCTAAATGAGACATCCATCCTGTTTGGACTTGTCTCAAAACAAATGATATCAACCAGATCAAGCTTAAATGCATAAAAGTGATGATCACTATCCAGCTAAAGAATATTGCTGAAAAAAAAACAAACTATTAATTCCTTTAATGTGAACCACTACTGCAAGCAACTGATACACAATAAAAAAAAAATCTGTGAAAAAAGGTTTCAAGTTTTTACTGATGCAGTTATATAAAGTTACAACTTAACACAACAGAGGTGCTCTTGAAAGAAGATGAAGAGTAATATTTTACCTGGGTATAAATTTGGTAGCCTTGATTGCAATTGAGAACACAAACAACAAGATAATAGCAAGTAGTTTTGCTTGAAACTTTTTCAGTAAACACATGCCATCAAGGGATTTTGCGCCATCCAACAAAATATTACACATTTAATTTAATAGATTATTATAAGAAGCACTGTGAGGCACAGGCAGCTTCTCCCAGGTTGTTCAATTGTCAGAAGGGCACGAGAGTTCTATGGCTAAGAATAATGGTCAAGTACTGCAACACACACATATGATCTGACAAGTTCTGTGACCCTTTCCTCCTCTCCTGGGTGTTACAGTTTTTAAAAATGATGTGAAACGCTTCCATGTGAAGACCAAAACACTGCCTGAATTACTAACCTGTTACTAAGTAAAAGCAAAAAAAGAAATAAAAAAAAAAAGGTCAAAGGAGTGGACAAGCAGCACATTGTACATTTTCCTAAAATTCTCTGAGATAATATTTTTCATGCTTGAACTCGATAAGGAACTGCAGGCATCAGTTACAGTGTACAATACACAACAACATCTCTCGTAGGAGGCTTCTTACTGAACTATCTGTAGGCTGCGAGCTTGAATCTGGGTCAAGATCTCCCTCTGCCCCACCATCATGGTGAGGGTCATTCTCGCTCTCATAGAGAACTGGCGGGGGCGGGCAGCGCTTGGCATTCTCTAGAGCGTCAAGAAGCTCGTCTCGGCTCGAGGACACCGTTGTTACAGAGGAGATGAGAGAGTGACGCTGAGAGCCTGGGGGGAAAAAAACCCAATAAGACATTGTTACAATCATACTGATGAGGGTTAAAGCAAAGAATACGCAGACTGTGCAGTAACATACTCCCTAATACTTGAGAAAGTAATTTCTTTTGGTTTTTTTTTTCTGTTATGTTAAATTATAGAGAAATATTTTACCCATCCATTTTCATTCATTAAATTCTTTCATTGTCATATTCATCAACTGACCTGTTCACCGATTTGTCTTGTCATGGTTTATTTCCTTCCCATATATTTTTTGGTTTGAAAAGAAACTCATTGTGTAATGAGACAAGGATGCAAGAAAATGGTTAAGGGGTTTAAAACCACAGACTAAGCAATCTGGATATTCTAGGTCTTGAGAGCATAAGAAATATAGCACAACTATAAGATGAGTAACAAATTTGTGCTCATTCTTTATTCCTTCATATTTGTTTGTGTGTTCTTATCCAATTAAGTCATTTGTTTTACCAAACTCTCATACTCATCAAATCACTTATTTACGTATTATTTTCATAATCTGTATTGTATTCATGTTCATTATGTTAACAATATTATTGCTCATCAATAGTTATCAATACAGTTCATATCCATTTCTTCATACAGATAGAATTAGGCTAGAGTCTTTTTTTTGACCCATCACCGAGAACTGACCTTTGTCTGTGGACTCGGAGCCAGACTTAACGCTGGAATGCGGCCTGGCAGGCTGGGTGAACAGAGCATGGATTTGGTCAGCACTAGCGTAACGTCTGGGACTCAAGATGGCACCTGTTAGAGGCAGAGGCCAGGCACCGATAAATACACAATAACATTTTTCTTTTTCTTTCCTTATACTTTGCTTTTAGAATCCCATAAAGTACCACCCCACCACCCACACACACATAAAAGAAAATCAAGATGCTAGACCCTTCATCTAAGCAACATCAAAAGCAAATTAAAGGTCACGCTCACTCACAGGGTTTTTTTGTTTTTTTAAACTATCCTTAAAAAGTTAACATTCCCAATGCAACTGATAACCAGTGCTTAATAGAATGGATCCCGACATGCACAGTAAACACATAGTAAAGGTAGGAATTATTTGAATTGTTTTTACATAGAGAAGTGCATCCTACAAATCTTGATTTAAGTTTTATACTGCCCATCACTTCTTTTCTTCAATAAGAAAAACAGGAAGCCAAGGAGACAGAGAAAACGGATTTTGAAAGTTTGGACTGAAGGAGACACTAGGACAGACCAGTAACTGTAATTGTTTTTTTTTTTTAATTAATTCCATCATTTTTTTTTCTGTTATTTTTAGTCACTCTTGGTCATCATGCTAGATCCTTCAGCTAAGCCACATCGAAAACAACATACAGCTATTTTCCCTATCGTTTTGGGTTATTAATTGTTGGTTGCGCATTATAGGTAAGTTGCCCAGAATTCAAGTTATGTGTGTGTGGGGGGCAGGGGGAGGGGAGATGTTATACTGTTAAACTCATAAGTATTTAAGTCACTTTATGCACTCTGGTTAGCAAATAATCTGTGAACCATTATTTTGTATTAACTTAGCAGTGAGAGAGCTGAGAGAAGAGAGAGAGTCCAATTGGAGAGATGGTGGCATCACTTTTACGTTGTTGTATTTGAGGTTATGAGTCCGTTTTGTTCTGAGAAAAACTGCTGGCCTGATCAATAGGGGATACAATAGAAGTAGGATAGTTATTGTTAAATAAGATCTAGTGGCATAAAAGTAGTGAGTTGGCAAAAGTATAACTAAACAAAGCCTTGGCATTTAATTTCACCTCCCATCCGCCCAAGAGAGGATTTAAGATATGGCCATTTTGATTATTCATTGCATTGCAGTAATACATTTCTACACTAATTTAATAATCATCACATTGCAATAATTATTTATTTGCCTAAGCCAAACGCTTCTTAATGTTTCTTTTGATTTGTCACATCCATGCCTGTAACTATACATATTTTTAAAAATATTGCTCCATTAAATTAAGCAGTGGTCATTGCTGTCTGGTTTAACTCCTTGTTGGGAGCCTGTTATTCTTGGCATTATTTGTTCAGCCCTAGGTTGATTCTGTGTGTATTTTCTCATTATTTGTTTTTGTCTCTTGATGATAGTAACAATATCACCATGAGCTTCAGAGCAGAGAAAGCAAAGCACAAACAATGTTGCCAATCATCGCCCAATAAAGGATTTTGAAATGTCAGAAAAAATCCAGTCTATTTTAGAGTGCCCACAAACAAATTATTTCTGAGAGAAAAAGTCCACAAGGATCTGATTCCGATCCCAATTCCACTCATTTTCTATAAAAAAAAGGAACTAAATACACTATAGTAAGCCTGATCTGGAAACGATTTTTCTTTTCAATCTGGGTCTACAGCACTATGTACCAACAAAGATCTCAGGCTTGTCCGCCCTCCCTGAGTGCTTTAATGAGGATCTTTAAACAGTCAGGTTTCTTCACTCTACCTCAAACATTTCTATTCAAATTTACATCTCTCAGATGACCAGCTTAAACATTTTGGACTTGATGGTTTTTTTACCTTCATTGTCATAACCATCCTTGGTCGCTGCCTCTTTCTGATGCATCCTTCGTGGCGCAGGGAGAGGAGGAGGTGGCTGTCGTTTCGCAGAGCTACGGGCTTGCTTCTCTCGTTTTACATCAGAGTGGAAAAATGGTACATAGGATTCGGAAGGAGGGCCTTTAGGATTTGATGATGACGATGAGGAAGACACTGCTTTTTTGGCTTGGTAATCTTCCATCTAGAAAAATGAAGAGCAATATCAGTTTTCCTTGAGGAAAAAAAGACATAGATGATCAATCCAAACAAACAGAATTCGTTTGATCTACTGGTATTAGGAAAGTAACAAGATGAAAGAGAAAACAACAAATGGAAAGAGAAAGTTTATAATCTACCTTTGCTTATTTCTGATACTTTTTTTCCGCCTATATGTCACCTACTGCTTTTGCTATGGAGTTTTATAGAGAGGCATTCAGGCATTATCAAATGTTATGTAGAGATAAGTTACTAAAGTGCTAATTTGTTTTTACAAGATCATTAGCTGGATAAGATTACTACAGCAATGTTAATATTGAATTGATTTTTCTACATATAAATGGTATTGCAGCGTAATTAAAAAATACTGACATTGACATTTTTTCCAATTAAGATACCAGCCTGGGATGAGCATGCTTGCCCTGAATTCTGAAATATCTCTTCAAAAATGTTAGTCCAGTTACAGCAGGGGCCAGAAGCCTGAGATCAGAGAATTTTGAATTGGCCAAACCATACAAAGGTAAACCCAACAAGAAGACAATTATTACCTCTCGCCTGGCTGCTGCTTTCTGCAGGGCAATATCATCTTCCTCCGAGGACGACTTGGGGACTGCTGCCCCTTTCAGAGGCACCGTAGTCCTGACCTCAGTATGGGTCAAGGTCGTTGGTTTGATCTCATTGTATGTAGCATAAGGGTTAATGTTGTCATCTACTGGGGACAGATATCAAGGTTTAGATAAAACAACAACTACACAATAACTTTTGAGTAAAACTGACCACTCCCTTTACCTGTTCATATAACACTTTGTCAGTTTGTATATCTATCCATGAATATTTTTTTTGTTTAATTCTTCAAGCTCTATCTTTGTAGCACTTTACGAGAATTCGCTACTTCTATTAACCCCATAGGCATATGACTTGATTCTTAAATAGGAAGATAAATCAGGGTTCACTGCAGGCAACAAAGCTACATATTTTCATTATCCCCCCTTTTCCAATCTTATTTACATTATTGTTGTCTGTCTGTCTCCACAAAAAAGCCTCTCTAGTTGCTTAACCCCAAGGCTGTGGTAAACTGATTTTGCTAAAAATCTGCCCATTCTTGATGAAACTTTATTAATTCCCACATTCTCTCAAGCTTGCAAAAGTATGCACTGTAATCTCAAATGGCCTCTACTTACATTGACATTGCCTAAGCTATGGGCATATGGTATCTAGTATATATTGAGATCTAGATTAACCCCTTTCCTCCTCATCCTTTTCTTCCATATTCTGTGAACATTTTTTTTGGGCAAACATACTTGTCTTGTATATATTGACATCTAGATTAACCCCTTTCCCCCTCTTCTTTTTCTTCCATATTCTGTGAACAATTCTCTCTGATTTTATTAGATACATGCATTTCTTGGCATATTTGGGTTTCCTCTTACTTCTCTGATGAGCTTTTATTCAAAGAAAAAACAGGAAACCTAGATACTGCCTACATACTTGTCAGATGTAAGTGAGGTAATTAAATGCTTGATTTATTTGTATATAATAATGTTCTCTTATCTGGACATAATTTCACTGGTCCCTGTGTCTTCACTATAACCAGGCTGCATTGTACTTCTTGGCTGCATCCAGAACCCTCACCATACAATATCTGAGATTTTAAATTTCTACCTGCCATTGTTGCAATGCTCAAATTGTCTCTCAATAATTCTGAAAGAGTTGCATGACATTTTGAACATTTTAAGCCACTGAAATAGTCTCAAACTTCTCTCTCCATTTTTCCCAGAAGTATTATAAGTGACATCTGACTCATTAGGACTGGCCTCAAGATGATTGTTTCAAAGCAATAGGCCTAACATCTCAGCACAAAGGTCAGAGCAACAATTTGCTTGTCCATCCCCACCCTCTCCCCACCTCTTCCCTAAATCTCTACCATACTAACTATGACCAGCACTGACCAACATAGATTCCTCAGATTGCATCTTTGCCATGCCTAAATATGACCACCACTGACCAACATAGATTCCTCAGATCTCACCTTTGCCCTGCCCAACTATGACCACCACTGACCAACATAGATTCCTCAAATCTCATTGTTAACCGATCTAACTATGACTACACTGACAAACAGAGATTCCTCAAATCCCCATCTCTGCCGCGTCTTAATGACCACCACTGACTAACATAGATTCCTAAAATCTCATTTCTGCCCCATCTAGCTATGACCACCACTGACCAGATCTGCCAAAGCTGCCATTGTCACTGGTTGTCTTGTTGCTACCTGCTATCAGCCATGCACTGCTGCTGTGTCCAGGCAGATTGTCCTCACTGACCGGGGAGCCCAGGAGGTTGGCATGGCGTGCATGCCCGGCCAGAGTGCCCGAGCTGCTGCTGCTCAAGTCCAGCTCTGTGTTGAGCCGCTTGTCCAGGTCATTCATGAGCGATGTCTCTGCCGTGATGTCGCGTCGCAAGTTCACTGTGTGGCTAGCAGGGTCATAATCTGATAGGGAGAAGAAACACATACATCTCTGGGTAAGGGCAACAGCACATAACATAACACATATCCATAGTAAGAATAACAATGTCATGGAACAAATCTCCAGGTGAGGACAATAACACATGACACAATATACATCTCTACGAAAGAATAAATCATGACACTTTCACATCCCTGCCTAGTTGGGATCATCCAATTTAGTAAACCAAGAGGAAAAAATTCGTAATTTAAACCCAAAATTAGTAATAGCAAAAATGCACCATAACTGATACTATTGAATTTCTTGTTTTGTTTTATCCCCATGATCAGCGCATGCTAATACTTCCCTTTACATATGTGATTTATAAATTAAAATTTACAGCTATGATACACATTGTAGTCTTTACATTTGGTAGAACAATCACTACTTTAAGTGATGCTCAGGATACAAGCCCTCTTCAAGCGTTCCAGCAACTCTGGCTGCTTCACTGAACAGAACAAAGACTTTCTGTGCTTGAGCCACTCAAATTCGTAATGAATCAGGCATTTTTGTATTTTCGTAATCTGATGCATTTTTAGTAATAATTAAGAATTTTTCGTAATACTAGGTAGGTATGTGTACACATCTCTCAGTAAGGACAAAGCATGCAACATACATTTAAGACAGGACACACATTCCCAGGCAAGGACAATAACACATTACGCTTCACTTATCTCTAGGTATGGAGAATAACACAAAAGACCTGATGACACATCATGAATACTTGAAATATTTATTTAAAGTAAAATTTTTCATTTGAAAGATAGCCTCTAGCCGACAGAAAAGGGACTTAGAATCATGAAACAAATATTGACAGGATAAGATATAGCCTACGACGTTCCCTTCCTGCTTCTCCCGTCTAAAATGTACTTTAGACATGTAGGATGAATTCATATCTACTACTTACAGAACAATACTCTTTGAAAAGATGTAAGTTAAAATTTTTTCCTTCCTGCCTTTTTTGTCTTAACTGTACTTTAGACATATGGGATGGGTTCATGTTTACTGCTTACAGAGCAATGCTCTTTCAAACCTATAGTTCAAACACAGACCACCTGCCCCAGTCTTGCCTGCTCTATGAGGTACTGCAGGAAAAAGATCTGGCTGGATTCTGGACTAATGAGCCAGGAGGTCTGATGGACCTACAGAGCACCTCTGCCTAGATTGAGAGGCTGGACAGTACACTTTATGATATACATTGTAGACATAAAAAACAATCACCTTTGTATCGAAGCCGATCCTTTCGCCTTCTGCAGAAGAGGAAGACTGCGACAAGGAGTGAGAAGAGAAAGACAGCAGCAGCACACACAGGCACCATGAGATAAGCTTTCTGGTAGAACTCCGATCTCTCTTTATGCACCACTTTCAAAGGCTTGATTGTGCCTGGAAGAAACAAAAAAACACGACACCAAAACCAAATGAGTAAAATTTCTTTCAAGTTTTTCCCCCTTGCAAAAGTTATCCAAACATAAAAAAAAAAAAAAAAAATCATCAGAACACGAGCCTTGTTTGTCATGTAGGTAAAGCAGGCAGGAAAGCAATGTTATTTCAGTCTTGGTCAGGACCAGGTCAAGATTTCAGGGACTGAAGCAGAAGTCAGGCTTCCCTGAATATTTTTCAACTCTTTAACCGTTTTTTTTTTATTTTAATTTTAAGTTTGACCCTTGACCAAGAAATTTAGGAAATATTTCTTAAACATTTCAGGATGAGGCTTTGACTGGTTGAAAGAAGGATCTTATGTCTCAGTGTGTGCTTCACTGTGTTAAAAAAATGAAAAGTAGCTACAGGCTAATGAATGTACTGATCTAAGACCAACCCAACTGTATAACTGTTTGCTTAAAAATGAGTCAAATGAATGGGGAGTTTGAACATTTTCAAATCATTCATAACTGACCCCTGAGTGTTCTCCAAGAGCTTTGAAATGGTCAAGAAATGGACAGAAAGAAATGTGTTCACAATAAATAAAAAAATTATTTAAAGACAAAAAAAATATCTACGTACTTTTCAATACTTTTAAATTGTAAAATTTTTTATAGATGCAACTCACCATTGCTTGGAGACATATTTATATCTGTTGAGACATCATGCACATCACTACTGATTTCAAGGCACATTTACAACAATTGAGACATTCTATACATCACTACTTGTTTCAGGACATATGTACATCTTTGGAGACATCCTACACATCACTACTGGTTTCATGGCGTATTTACAACAACTGAGACATTCTATACATCACTGCTTGTTTCAGGACATATGGACAACTTTGGAGAAATCCTGCACATCACTACTGGTTTCAAGACATTTTTACAAACTTTGAGACATCTCACACAACACTACTGGTTTCAAGGCGTATTTAAAACTATGAGACATTCCTACACATCAATTTTTGTTTCAAGATATGTTTACAACTATTGAGACATCTTACACAACACTATTGGTTTCAAGGCATGATTACAAGTCTGGCAACTTGTATCTTCTACCTTTCTTGGCTGCATAAATAAATCTGGTGCCCTTTTAAAGAGATAAAAAGCTTGTCTGAGATAACATACTCTGATGGGAGCTTCATTCCTTCTGGCTATCCAACACAGCAACAAAAATTGATCACTTTTTCTAGATTTTACTCTCATTAAAGTTTGTCCAGGTGCTTTGCTAAGGCTCATAAGGAGTAATAGACCCTAGCTTTAGACCAAAACGGCGATTATGATTGTAAAAGCTAGGGCTAGACTACAGCACTTACTTCCAGCAAAAGTCAGTGTAGCAAACTTGAGTTGTGATGTGGTCGAGCCCGCATCGCTATGAGCAATGACGTCCATTATGTACCAGGTCGCTGGCGATAAATCCTGGACCACAAATAATGTCTGCAATACAAACACATGGTACAGTAAGATAACACAGTGTAAGTTATATAAAAAGGATTTGCCAAAATAGAGTAGAAAATATCAATGATAAAATCATTATGATTAAGATACCAATGCAGATGTTTTTATTTCCATCATTTCACCTATTTAGGGAAAGGTGCGACTTCCAAGTTTCCAAAGCCAGAGGCCTTGCTCTTGAAACAATGCGAGATCCAATACCTTCCATCCTCCTCTACTTCCTGTCCAAATCTGTGTAACAGGCGAGTAACTCATTGCTGAGTTTTCATATATGTTCTATAACCATTCTTTTGACTGATCAACTGAAAAATTTTTCTTTCCTAAGCCAATTCTAACAAAATGACTAGCCGCACAAAATGAGTTGATTGCCAAATACCAAAAAAGTTGAGAACAGTTGGAGATTTCACAATGTTTTTTTACAATCAGTTTAAAACATTTAATCTTTTGTTGAACACAAATATTTTTTTTCTGACAATTCTAATCTTGTTAAAAAAAATTCGCTGTGAAATTTGCATTGAGAAATTATTTTGCATGAGGCTAATCCCTTCTGCAGCATTAAGATATAAAATGGAAACAATTGATGAAATCTGAAATGCTTCTTACTGCATTGAACTGGATATTGTTGTTGACCAGGTGCCAGACTTTGTCCCCCCACACATGATACTTAATAGAATAAAAACGGATGGGACAACCAGACGTCTGCCATGAGCTTAGGTCAAGGGTCACAGAGGTAGCATTCACAGCTGCCAGCAGCAAGCTCTGAGGGGATATAATAGGAGCTGGAAAGGGAGAACAGGGTAGTGTCAATGAGTTCTGTATTAATACCGCAGTACAAGTGATATTGAAAGTAACTAGAGCAGCAGTTAGTAGTAACATTAATCCTAGCATTTTTAGTAGTTTTAACAGAGGTAGGTTGGCAGGTGGGGTGTATAATGAATTCACTTTAAATATTAGTGTTCAAATAATATTCAAAGTAAATACATTTGCATTATATAGTAATAGTAATCCAAGTATTTATGATCTCTTTGGCAGAAATAAAGAAGACAGTAATATTAAGTAAGCAGTATTAACTCATTCCGGACGTTTGCCCATATATCAGCACTAATTTTCAACCCCATCTGGATGTATGCTGATATATCGGCCCTGACGGGTCTCACTTTTCTTGTTTTTTTGGCAGGAATTCAGTCTGCTCCCCCAAAAAAATCCGACTTGAAAGAGTTAACATCAGGTAAGGAAATTACTTAAGTGAAAATACACTGAAACTAGGCTGGGTCTAGGGGTCACCCACAGCCCGGTGGATGCAGGGGCAACGCTTTGCTAGGTGACCCAGGGGACTTTGGTTGGTTGAAAACAAATTAAAAGCATTTTGAAAGCCTGTCCTGGCAGCTAGCAGCAGAATTTACTGTTGAATTAAATGTTTAAAAACCCATTTTTCACTTTTCATTTTGCTCTCCAGACATTTTTTTTCTTATGGACCAGTTAAAATTTCTGCGTATAATTTTTTTATTTTCCAAGGGAACCCGTGTTTCCATGGACAATTTCCATGCCTGTAACATTTCAGTTTCTTGCACCTCCCATGACCCCTCAATGAAAACATGCTCTGTAGTCACCTGATCCATTTGTCCTTGCTGAGACTGTTTCTGAATCTAAGCTGTCTCCCAGTTTATTCCTCGCTCTCAGGCTGAACTTGTAGCTTGTGCCACATCGTAAGTTGTTTGCAATGAATGTTCGGTTCTGCGGGCCAAGTGAGAGGGACTGCCAGCTCTGGTGGTCCATCTTGTAGTTCAGAACAAACCCTGGACAAGTTTCATCAATTGAAAAAAGAGTTAGAGATTTAAGCTTGTCAACAACTAGATGGTCTCAGGCGTTCTGGCCCCTGCAGTTCTCAGGGCAGGTTCATTACCCACTATGCCACCAAACTCCCCAGGCTAACATAGAGATTATGCAAACACTCAAATACTGATTATTCACTCCTAGACAAGCTACATCAATACATTGTGCATATAAAGGCAACAAAAGCAAACCATTAAAATAGCAAAATTTCTGTACCATCTGATTTTTTTAAACAATTATTATTATATTAGTCATTGTTGGTTGTCAAAAAAAAATAAATAAAAAAAAAATAAAAATTTAAAAAATTGTCACCATTTGCTAACCAAACACACACAATATTTCAGTTCCCATATCTCAAAGTCAAATACAAAGATTTTGCTTTCTATACTGATAACTGATAAACACTTGTTTCATATGTTCTGATGATATGATATTACTTCAACAAGTGTTGCTATTTTGTTCCTTCTTACACATTTGTTTCACTTTTCATTTTTAATTCTTGCTTCTTCAACCTTCCTAATTTTTTTTCACTGTTTTTAAAATTATTGTTTCATGACCATCACAGAGAAAGATGACACTGAGAAAGGAGCTGATTGCCTTGAGACCTGGCCTAATGAGCTGGACACTGCAGTAACCCTTTTGAGAATAAAATAATTTCAAGTTCCTTTTTTCTCCCCTTCTTTCCAGTATTTTATTTTTAAAAAATCTTGGTACAGAATCATGAAATGTCCACCCATTTTTCACCATCACATTAAACTCATACACCTCTGTTCCAAGCTGAGCATCAACGATTTGAACGCAACATTGGGCTCACTTGGACTGGTCTTGTGGCACAAAGATTTAAAAATTACTGACAGGTGCTGACCTTGTATAGGGCTGCCACCATTACTGCCAGACAGCCAGTTCACCTGGATGGTGGTTGTTGTGGTCAGTACCAAGTAGAGATGGGGAGGATGTGGAGGAGCTGTCAGGCAAAAGCAATAAAGAAGGTTTTATCATTTTTTAAAAATCTATTCTTTAATTATTATGACTTACATCTACAGCAATAGTAATTTTTATAAGTAAAACATGAGGCTCAAAACCCAGGTAAAGAAAAAGTTTGACCTATTCCTTAGGTATTCTTTATATCAAGTGATTCTGAAATCTTCATCATAAAAATTAATTTGTAATGAGTAAAATACGAAAGGCACACTGCCAAGACATGAAGCAGATAATCTTTTTTCTTTTTCTCTTCGTAATAATGATCCTTCATCAACAATGAAGGAAAACATAAGTGTCATTGCAAAA
>BLXT01006199.1:2008864-2026300 GCA_019648995.1 Plakobranchus ocellatus | reverse complement strand
ACCTGTGTAAGCAGACAGAGCTGAATGGTAAAGGCTCAAACCGTATGGATGGCAAGGGGATTTAAATAGGCCTACATATAAAAAATGAAAATAACACAGAAACCTTGCAACACCTAGCAACCAGTGCATGCAAGGAGAGAATGGCTCAAACAATAGAAGGAAGATAAAACACAGCAGAGAAAAAGAAGGATTTGCTGAAAATTGTAAAGATTAGACTCAATAATATAACAATGGAGCACATGAGAGAGAGAGAAAGAGGGAGAGAGAGAGAGAGAGAGAGAGAGAGAGAGAGAGAGAGATAGAAGGGAGAAACAGGGAGAGGCAGAAAGAGGTGGATAAGGGGTTGAGAGGGACGTATTGACACAGAGAGGGGCAAAGAGAAACTGAAGGAGAGAGAGAGAGAGAGAGAGAGAGAGAGAGAGAGAGAGAGAGAGAGAGAGAGAGAGAGAGAGAGAGAGAGAATAGTAGAAAGAGAGAGGGACAGACAAAAAAAAAGACACAGAGATAAGAAAAAAGTAAGAATAAAATCCTGACTCACATCCCAAATGACCTTCAGAGCTTGTGACCCCACAGCCTGGACTGTAACTCTGTCAGGGGGACCAGTAGGAGCTGTGAGCGTGAAAGGGGTGGGAAGAGGACAGATATATGTGAACATTGGTCTATGGAAACTGAATTTAAAGAAAGCAGTGAGAGACACAATAGCAGCAAGGAGGTTGACTGTCAGCTAGGAGAGTTTACCTCTGGGTGTGCAGTAGAAAATTTACTTCCCTCTAGGAGATCACCAGTTCTCCATACTTGAATATATAATTCTATGCATTTGTATCTATTGTGATTTATCTTATATCATTTTTTAAAAGGTACTTAAAATTGCAAAAATAGTGAAACAATTAAATCCACTCACTTATCCAATTCCTACAAATTAATATGATATATTGCTTTCAATTTGTCCCCAAAAATTTCAACAATATGTAATTTAACACTTTAGTAATAAAACCTTTGTATGAAATGAACAATTCAGACCTTATAGGCCATTTTCTTTTTAAAATCCCTGGGTTGGAGCTCCACAAAATTATGTTAGCCCACTTGTAAATGTTATTTAATAATTTTACATTTTAGATAATCATCAACATTAAGATATAAGATACTTTACTGCATTCCTTAATATCAGTGCTTCATAGGTAAACAGGAGAGTTTTTTTGGCATTCCAAATTTCTTTCTGTGCACTCTGCATGTTAATGAGGAAAATAAGGAAACATAGGAAAATCTAACATTTCAATACTATACTGAAAATGAAAAGCGCAGGTACCAATGAACTGGTGCTAAATCTAACTTAATTGTAAAAATGATTGGTTTGTCAAGCATATTTGAGACAACAGATATCAGACTGGCCACAAATCAGCCTGTCCACTGGCTGATAAGGAAGTAATCTGAGGACGGGGTTTACCCGCTCAAAGTAGCCCACAGAGACATAATTCCATACAGACCAAGTCAAAATGAGCCAAGTTAAAGCAAAAAAAAGAAATAGAGAATGCCAAGGAAGTAGAAGCTTTTGTATTTGCTTACCTTCCTCCTCTGTGGCAACCTCCACCACATTGCTGGGTTCACTCCCACCAACTGCGTTGTGGGCAATGACTCGGATGTGATAGTTGAAAGCTGGAAGCAGTGGGGTCAAGGTTGCATAAAGCTTGTCCCATTTCACGGATATGTTGGGTAAAACTCCTTGCCAAATTTCTGTAATGTGTATTTCAACGATGCAAAAAATTACAAAAACTTTTTTTCAAATCAGTAAAAAAAAACCAGCAAGCCACACAATGGGTAGTATTGAAAACAATGTAGTAATATTTTAATTGGAGGAAATTAATTTTGATCTGAAGAGAGAAGAAGATCAGAACAAGACTTTGTAGAGAACTCCATTTTTGTGGGCTTTTTAAATGCCTACGCGATCAAGAAGTACCTACATATTGTCTTATTACAAAGTCGAACTGATGTACTGTCAGTCTATCAGCAAAATTACACATCATAAGTTTTTTTAACACACAAGTTCTCTCTCCAATTTATTCCATTTATCTCTCTCTCCCCACTCTTGACACCCTTTATATCCTCAATAACTCTTTTGAATATCAATGAAACTCTCTTTTTCTGTCTCTTTGCCTTGATTTTTCTTTCTGTTCTTTGTTTGATCCCAATTTTTTCTGCATCTTCTAACTTCTCCTCATCCCCTTTTCATTCCCTCTGTCTATCTTAGCCTTCTTTGTTCTCTTAACATTGAGGTATGCACACTAACCTGTTGCATTTTTGTACTGCACTGTGTAATTAGTGATTGGACTGTTGCCATCAAATGGTTTTTTCCAGGTCACGTCTGCTTCTCTGCTACTCACATTCACAACCTTCAGGTCCTTTGGTGGTTCCGGAGGCTCTAGAGGCAAAAGTAGGGAAGCCAATATCAGTAAGAGTGAATGTTGAAAAAATATCAACTCCAAGACTATGATAATTTAAGCCTCTTTTCTTCTGAAGATATTTAGAAGATTTTTAAAACAAACTTTTCCATCTCTTCGTAGAATGTGTTTGTAAGACTATCACATCATTAACCAAATTTCTTCATTTAACTTTTCCTAACCCATCCATGATAGATCAGCATTCAGCTCTCATTCTATGCATCAATGGATGGATGAATACAGAAAACGACAGATTGATAAACGTAAATAGAATGTGTGGCAGTCTCACGTAATGATTTAGGCTGTGGGTCTGCAGTACTGTCATCAATTCAAAATATCCCAAAGAAGCAAAAATTCCTGATGCTTTATGCACAGAAAGTGGTTTGCATGTCAACAGAAAGTTCCCCACATAGAGAGGAGGTGAGTAGCTTTCACCCCTCAAGTTAATGGTTTTTATTTAAAGACAATTATGAAAAAACAGCAGCTTGACTCATTTTGTGGGACCGCTACACAGATAGATAAATGGATTGATAAATACTGATAGAAATAGAATAGATATGTAAGTAGAGAGAGAGAGAAATGGATGTATGAAGACAAGTGCAAAGAGAGGTAAAAAATTAATATGATTTGATCTATACCAGTCTTAGTTTTGAACCAAATTTCAAAACATTTGGCACAAACCTACCTGAGTATATACTTTCGATAAGAAATTATTATGTCATGACTCCATTTTCTTACATTTTAAGCTGATAAGGTGGTTTCAAAATTGTGCCCCATCTCACTGAAGCTTATAAGAAGCAAAAACTGACAAATAGAAATTCCTGTTTTATAAGGAATATTAGCAAGAGTAGATATGCAGACCCTGTAGTGACTGAAGGCAGAAAATCGCCGGGTTGGACCAAACTTTTCCACCATGAGAATGCTCGCCCCTATGCCAGTGCTATGAGAAATGAGACAATCCCTTGCTTTGAGTAGGAAACAAGACTAAAGCCACCTAAGTCAGCCAATTTGGCAATGTCAGACTTACATCTTTGTTGTCCAAAGACAAGAGGTCTTCAATACCCAGACAAGGCAGAAGTCAAACCTGCAGCTGTTGGGCTGACTAAAACGACCTATCCAGCTTGAGAAAGCTGGCACACCTGGTCTTAATACTGAGAGAACTAGTATCGGTTTTAAGGCATTAAAAAAATGCCTTAGAATTCTTATTTCTGCATTGTTTTCTTGCAGTTTCAAATGAACTTGCATGATTGTTTGACTTGCTCATGTAATTGGCTGTTGGAGAAAGAGAGAGAGAGAGAGAGAGAGAGAGAGAGAGATAGAGAGAGAGAGAGAGAGAGAGAGAAAGGTGAATGAGATAGAGAGGAAAGAGAGAGAAATTAAAACCAAGGTGCTAGCCAATTTATTAGAAAGGCAGCAAAACAGTGTGGGGGATGAACCCAAAAACAAGGAAATGCAGTCACTAAAGTAGGCAAGCTGGAGACAAGAAAAATCCACTGCTCACCGTGAACCACTAGATGGTTGACCAGGACACCGTGTCCAAATTTGTTCTTGGCCGTACAGGTATAGAAACCTGAGTCCTGGCGAGTGCTTGGCTCAATGGTCAGTTGGGACAGCTTCCCCCTTGGTGTGGACTGGGACACCAGTTTTGCTCTGTATGATCACAAAGAGGGATGGAAAATGAAATCATTTTATAGTGTTATGATCTATTTTCAGTTTAAATGGGGTCAGTTTAAGATAATAATTTGAGAGAAGAGAGAGGGAGAGAGAAGAGAGATTGAAAGATAGGGAGAGACATAGCGGTGAGACAGATAGAGAAGGAGAGAGTGAAAGAGAGACACAGAGAGATAGAAATAAAAGGCTTTATAAAGCTTCATTATCACAAACAAATACCCCTTATCTTGGCCATGGAGGAAAAAAGATTTCCTGCTTCCCTGAGATCACCAAGCTAGATTTTAAACAGCATCAAAATTTCAAGACTCTCCCAAAGGTGATAAAAAAAATTAGGATCGAAAAAGTGGAGAAGCCCAACAATCTGACAATTGCACCAATGTATATATCATATATTTCTGCCACAAAACGTCTCATTTTGTAATGTGATGCCACATAATGTTGAATTTTTGCTGCTTTTGTTTCCAAACTACCTCTCATCCCCTTGACTGTCTATTGGGGATCCCCGAAAGCTCCAACCTATTGACAGAGGCTTGTCGCCAACTGCCTGGCACTCCAACGTCACTGCCTGACCTTTCATCACTGTGTAGTTACGCCTGGGTTCATTAAACCTTGCAGGAACTGGAGAGGGTAGATACAGTTTATGAAATGACAAGACAACTATCGATGTCTTTTCATGAAAAAGAAAAAAAATTATTAAACTTCCTACAGAGAAAGTTAGTTCTATACAACCATTAAAAATTACAGTTTGTGTAAAAGTTTTCTGTTGAAAAGAATAGCTAAAAAATACATGAACTCTACAAAGTTTGGGTAGATTTTAAGTTTTGTCTGAGCCAAATGAAAAGTCTAGTTTTTGTATAATTTTAGCCAGTCCATGATAAAGCGATCTCAGGCTTTCAGGCAAAATGAGGAATAAGTTTATATCATTTTCAGCTTCAACATTAACTATTACCATTGTGGTTTTGTAAAGCAGCTAAAAATTTGCACATGTTATTTGTTAATTATTAGTTTGAGTTGGTTGTTGTTCTTTTTTAATCACATATTAACAGCTTTTGGCAACTCTGTTTTGTTTTTCTTCTTTAACCTCCTAAATATCCCTTTGCCCAAAAAATTAAGACATACAAGATGTTTGGATAAAAGCAAAATCCATAGAGTATTCTGTCGTGGCACTGTCAGTAACAAGCAAAAGAAAAAAAAAAAACTGCTATGGACTCTAAATCTCACTCATTTTGTTTTACTGCAAAATTGTCATAAATTCGTGTTAAAAAAACATCTCTGGACACAATGCTACACAGATGTAAGCAGATTTTTACCCATATGTGTGGTAATCTGAGAATGACCCTCTGAACTCGCTAGTGCTATGCCCTTGCAAAGTAAAAAATAATATGAATTTTACTCTGACAGAAATTTTCCTATAAAATTTCATGACTCCAGCTCTGATTAAGATATAGAAAAATTTAGATTTCAAACTGCACATAAACAATTATGAAATAGAGGCTATTAAAAAATTGACATGCATATCCAGTGACTTGTGAAGGATTTGCTCAAGTTGTTGCGCATAGTCTTGCTCACTTACTGTGCACATTTAGCAGGACCACCTTGCTGATATCAAACCCAACTCCATTAGTGGCGTGACACAAATAATACCCATGATCCTCCTCTCTTGCTTGCATCAAGATCAGAGTTCCGTTTGGCAGAAGCCGACGATGATTCACTTCTGGTTGGTCAAATTCCAGCTGTTTATAGTTCCCAGGGGTTTGACCTAAACACATAGATCAAGAAAAGGCTTAAGTAAAGAATTTAAAAAATCCATTGTATGAACAAGGTCAAAATTTTTTTGTTTTCTGTTTATTTCTAAGATGCCAAAACACCAAAAAAAAAAAAAAATAAAGATATAATATCAAAAGATGGATTTCTTTTTACTCTCTATTATTAAAAAAAATCTCTTCAGCCCAACGAACTAGAACTTATTCTCCATATCTGTCTCAATCCATTTCTTCTTTTTTCACAGAAACACTCTCTTCTATCTTACCTTCTCAATCTGTATTTCGTTTTTCTGTTACCATCTAATTAATCATTGCTGAGAACTCATACAAAGCCAACATGGAAACTTTGTACATTGTAGGGACATGTTTTTGACAAGAGAAGTGTACACAGAAGCCATTTGATATGTGCTCCAGTTGCCACAGGGGCAGTCCATTAAGTTCCCAAATACATTACTATATAAATAGAAAAAAATGTCTATGTTTCAAGTGTTCAACCTGTGAGCTGCAGCTCATGATGAGGGTCAATACTGGAGATAATCCCAAGTTTTGAACATGACCTACCCTCCGCTTTCTTCCACACAACCTCGGGGTCAGGGGTCCCATCAGCCTGACAGTCCAGACGCACAGATTCGTGCAGGATCACATATGAGTCTTGTGGTTCAACCACCCAATGAGGCGGCACTGAAGAAAAAATATAAGACAATAAAACAGAAATGCAACAATTGCATTCTTCTCCTTCTGCCGTTTTTTTGTTGTCACACAATGGTTCTTTTTTGATCAGCTGAAAAGTAAATGACCCAGCCACAGTCTTCTAGATCTCAGGATATCCTGAATAATGTGATGCATTTGTACTTTCACTTTTATAGCACTATCTTTTTGGCTGACACGTTTTTACCTTATCTTGACTTACTGGATTTTATGCACTTTTATGGATCTACTATCAAGCAATCTGGTTTCAGTTAGATCATCTTCTTTCAAAGACCTTGATCATCACTTAATAATGCTGACATCAACTCAAAACAGATATCAGCTAAAGAAATTTAAATGATAATACTTTGCCTAAGATAGAGTTCTTTAAAATTTGCCAATCTTTTCAACACTGTGGCACCCAACAATATATTTTGACATAGAGTATTGGGATTTTCTGTAGCTGTGATCAGTATGAGAGTAATTGTGAGGAAATTTGTTACTCTGCAATCAATGGGCATCAACTTGCAGCTAACCCTCAATGGGGGGGGGGGGGGGGNNGGGGGGGGGGATGAAGAAACCTCCACAATATGTGAACCTTTCCAATGCCAACTGAGCATATACTTAGTTTTTGATCTTCCATTTCAGACATATATTGATAGGTGGTGCCAATAAAAATACTCTTCAGCTCTTGTGCTATCTAAATTCTTTGTAAACTTCAAGTTTGCACTGATTTTTTTTTTGGACTCAAGCAAGAGCATTCACTTTAAGAGATCCAGAAGCCCATCTTTGGTTTGCAATTTTTTCACATGTTTCAATACAAAATTTATCATTGCCAGATAGACTGTTGATGCCAAAGCATTTGCATAATTTTTGGCCCATATTTTGGCTTAGGGATTTTGAGCCAAAAACACCAAAGTGGTCATAATTCATATGCAAGAAAAGAAATTTAGAATCTGCCTTTAAAATTTCTTTGCTTTGGAAATTTTGCACCCGTTGCTTTAAAACTGTGAAGTGCTAAAAGGGTTAATGCACTTTTTCACCCTCATTGATATTGTTAAGATCTAACAAAAGTTTTTAAAAGCAAAGTTGAAATCTAGTTAGTTTGGCTTCGTGAATCTTAAGTTTTTTCACAAACATACCATCAATGTGTAAAGATGCGGTGTAGTTGACAGAGGCTGCAGCGTTGCTGACATAGCATGTGTAGTTCCCATCATGTACTGGCGATGCGTCATTTATTGACAAAATAGAGTAGTCACCCAGTTGCTGAAATATTTGAATGATGTCATTTTGTAAATGAAGGGAAGGCAATGAAAGATTTAGACATAAAGAAATTGCTAAAAATTAGTCCCTCTAACCTGACAACTGCATTTTATTTGTGTCAGATAGTATGGTGCTAACTTTTCTCTTCGCATAACATGGCCGAAAAAGGTTGCTATAGAAACACCAATTTTCTGTTTCCTCTTTCTGGTTTTTTTTTTTTTTTGAATATGTTACCCCTATCAGTACTGATGACTTGTGAGTTTAAAAGAAGTCATTTTTATTGATCAAATATTTAGACCATGTTAATCATGAAACAATCCAATACCTAATCTTAATGCCTATTTGGTTATAAATTATTCATCTTCAAAATTAAACTGAACTAAAAAAAAACTAGAATGGAAATTCCATAACCACTGATTTTGCCAGCATAGGAATTCAGATAAGCAGATGAGCCTACCTGAATTCGAATCCCCAAGTCTGGGGGTATTGCAGTACCATCTTTCTCCCACTGGATTGTGATGGGGAGATCGCCACTTATAATAGCGCAAGTTACAAGGATTCTGTCCCCTTGCTTGCGCTTCCTGAAGTGGAAGGGGTCTATTCTTGGCGGCTCTGTGAATGCAGAGCATTAACATGAAATCATCAAACAGAAGGCTGAGGAATTATCACACATTAGTTAAGCAAGTTCTAATTACAATTTTTTGGACTCCACGTACGTTGCTAGATTCTGCATTTTTTTTGTTTGCATATACAAAATCCAATTCCTCAAGTCACATATGTTCTGAGCAGGCTCATGTAAAAATGGCTGTCATGGTTAAAAAAGAAACAACCAAAATACAAACAAAAGCTTAAAATGGAATAAAATCTCTTAAATATAATTTTTATTAACAAAGTGCAGTTTTATCAGTGAGCTTGCTATTGGACAAGGCTTTATGCCAGGTCCATTCATTCAATCAGGATGCTTCCCATTCTATTTTCTTTTTAAATCCTGTTTCCCACCTCCAAATTTGAATTAATAAACCTAGCCAGTTTACTGGCTTGAACATCAGAAATACCAATTGTTTTGGCTTTTGAAAAACAAAACAAAAACCCCGAAAAATCTTTAGACTCTTTGTCATTTTAACACTGTGGTCCAAGACAAGGGGACATTTTGGTCAAAGGTTAAAAATTCTCATATGCATCAAGAGAAGTACAATAAGCCATACAGAGTTGTTTGTTTTTCCTCCTGTATATTTTTGGATACTTCCCGTCATTTTGGCATCATGTGGTCTCATATCCAGGCTCTATTTATCAACAGCACACTTTTTTCAGTGACCTGGCATTTTTCTTTCATTACCTCAACCACATGGAACCCTTATATTTTAATTCAAGGGACTATATATAGATTTCAATTTAATCTTTAGTTATGTCAAGCATAGGCCATCAATAATTACATGATTATTATGACTAATGCTGAATTTCTCTTTTAGCATAATTTAAAATCTTAGCAGTCCCAGCACAAGCCAGCTTGTTTACGATAAAATCATCAGTCCACAAGTAGGCATTGTGTATGCACATTACCTACAAGTTACTCCATAGGAGCATTTGAATTGATTTTGACACATAAGCCAAAATAAAAAGGCTTGCTTCACTCTCTTTTGGATCATATGTTAAATTTATATGACAGCCTACCTGCATTAATTGTCTGTAATGTTTGGACTTGATATGCCCTTTAATGAAATCTAGGAAACTTTTATTATTGACTAGAAGTAATAGAAAATAAAAGAAAAAAAAAACGACCAAAAACTCGACGCCACCTTGGGAGATCCATAACATCCTTACTTACCAACAACAGAGATAAACATAGATCTCTCCATTCCTGCGTTTTCCCTGTTCCGTGCCACACACGTGTATGGGCCTGAGTCTCCTCGCTGGACTCGCTTGATGAGTAATGATCCGTCCTGGAGAAGTGACTGTCGATGGTTGATAGGAAGCTGGGCACCATCTGAAACACACATGACTTTCAGAGTTAAAGCATTGCACAAGTTACGGTTCTCAAAAATTCCTTTTTGAATCTACTCTAATTTCATTATTTTTCCTTTCCAATAGCTAGGGCATTAACGGAAATTTTCTATAAAAAATGGACTACAACTGTTATTTTGAAATAAAATCTTATCAAACTATAAACTTAATAAACCCAAGCAAAGAAAAGCTAGGAGTAGTGTTGGAAGCAATCTTGTAACAGTCATAGAAAATTTGTTAAGTTTCATATCCAATCCTGTCCAGGCTGTTGCATACGCAAGCATATCAGAAACTACCTTCAGAATTGGACAAAACATTAATCGTTAAGAACCAAACCAGGCCCTCAGACCAACAAGCTACCCGCATGTATTTATATATGAGGGATTGCCAGATTGTGGGTTTTCTCCCATTTTACAATACATAAGCATAGCATGAAACCTGGGGTGGGGGTGGGGTGTAAAACAAAAAATTATGGCAAATCATATTTGTGATGTTCAAAAAGTTTTCTGCTAGCCACATTTGAACAGATTAAACTCATTAATGCATAAATCTTTAGTGTCTGAGTGCAATGGCATAAAAAGCAATGCTTTACATTTAAAAAAACATCAGTGCAAATTAACCAAGTAACTTTTGAACATAACTATGATGATAAAATGACTAACAAAATGGTTACTTACCAATACTTTAAAGTCATTCACCATGAAGTTAAGAGAGATACAGACCTTTTTTTCTCTGGATCTATTGCTATATCTAACTTTACTTACATTACATTTCACAGCATTCAATTTCCTTTTTCCAGTTTGTAATTTCTGGTTCCTAGACTAAAAACATAATGAAAAAAAGGGAAACAATTTTGGGGTCCAATTTTCAGCATTTGATCATATAAAAATTGTAAAAAGTTAAAATCCCTCTAGCTCTCACATCTAGTCCAGTGGATTGAGACCACAGGGTAGCCAGACACATAACATCTAAGAGCCAGATCTTTGCTTGCTGTTGCTGTTACATTTGGCATTGGTTTGATGAAGGGCGTACCTGGAGAGAGGAGAAAAGACAGTTGCATAGATTAAGACCTAGATAATTAAGTCTGTTTCAAGATCAGGCCATATAAAGTTGCAGGCTGCATTTTGAACATTTTAAATGATTGATATAGTCAGAAATGCATTTTGTAAAATTACTAAATTACTAAAGAGAAAAACTAGATAGAGAATTGATGCTTTGATTTAAAATGCCAAAATTAAACAAAATGAAAACCTCTTCTTTTTCTCAAAAGTTTTTTGTAGAGAGTCTTTCATGATAAGAACTGAAAGGTCCCTCCAGATCTCAGGAGAGGTTTGGTAATGCTATTTACTAATTAAGTACAGCATTTGCCTAAGACTTAATAGTACAGATTCTGCATTTTAATTTCTGCTCTTTGGCAAAGAGGAATAGTAGCCTTAAAAGTTTAAATGAAACAAAAATGTACGAACATACCATAGACATTGAGCCTGTTAGTGTGACTGGCTTTGCCAACTTTCGATGCAGCATAGCAGGTGTACTCGCCCCCTAGCGGGACGCTCACCCTGGAGATATTCACATAACTCATCACATCACCCTCTGTAGTGACAAAACTGTTCCAAGCAAGGGCAGACTCCACTGGAAGGTCAGCACCATCCAGCGACCAGCTGACCTGTTAGATGAATGAAAAGTGGGACAAAATGATTATTGGGACACTTTAAATAGTAAATATCTGCCATAAGCATAGAGCCTTACTTTTCTATATGTGCTAAGCCTTTCTGGTGCATTCTTTATTAATTAATAAAATCATACTACTCCTTTAAGTTTAGATCGTTTTCTCTTGTTTAAAGCACATACATCTTGTCACTGGATCCTTTGTAGATGGATTATTGTGATGAAAACAGATTGTGTCTTTGTAGTTTCATATGGTATTCTTTTTTCTGTTTTCATATAAAAAAAAAAACTGTCAAAAAAAAAAAGAAACAAAAAAACAAAAAGAGCACAAAAAATGATTTGGAAATTGAGTTTCAAACAAAATAGTTAGAAAGTGAAAAGAAAGATGAATAAAGATGACACTTAAACTGATAAACAATCTTTGAAGTATTTTTAAAGACAACAAAATAGTAAAATTAGATGTATTAAATGTTTCCAACATAATATTACATGAACAAATTGCTAAGAGCAATAGAATTTCCACCAACCACTAAACAAAATGCTTTATAGTATCCCCATAAAAAATATTAGCAAAAAATTAAGTTATGGAAAGATAGGCTTTCAAGACAAAACTAACAGAGATTTGAAGCCATCTCAAAGAGTTTGATGGGAAAGGTTAATAATTTAACAACTACATGCCCGCTCATCACACACGTTCCCATGCAATTAACAAGACTTCTTGTGGTGCCACCAAATATTTTAATTTACTCTAACAATGGTTGAAAAAAAAAATGAATAGAAAACTAACACCATCAATCACAATCATAAAATCTAAAATAAATGAGTTCAAAATCTTCACTGTTAGAAAGCAATGCCCACACACACACAGAATATCTTGTAACAGAAAAGCTTTAAAAGAATTTTAAACAAAAATCAAACTATACCTCTGGAGAAGGATTGCCTGAAAACTTGCAATGCAGTGTGACCTTTTGACCCATTTTAACAAACTGTTCTTGAAATCCATCCAGTAGAACAGGTTTGGCAGCTACAGATGTGGGGAAAAAAATTGCAACAAAAGCACCCATTTTACAAAAAAATAATAAGTTTAAAATCGATAAGAAAAAATTTGTTTCCAGTGGTCTTTTTTTTAAGCATTATAATCAGAGAGTGCAATATGTTGGTCAACATCAATATTTCTATGAAAGCTTTTCTGTTGTTTTTTTTTCTAAACTTATCAATGCATAAACATGAATATGTAAATATATGTAAATGCATAAAAATGCCGTCTAAAAAAAAAGAATACTGGGCAGGTTTCTCTACTATTACTATTATTTCTTTTACCAGTGTGACAATCATCATCATCATGATTATTATTATTATTATTGCTTTCATTATTATTACTGCTACCACTGTTGTATTTAGTTGTGCTGTATTTCCTAGATCTTATATTCAGAACATGATAAAAATGTGAAACACTGAGGTCCACATTTTGACACATGCTATTATTTTCTTTTCACACACATTCCTTGGAACTTAACTTTATTAAGTGCAGTAAAATTATAAAAGATGATCCAGGAATGCAGGAATGAAGTGGACAGAGCCAGTAACCAAAGTCATCTTGGCTAGGATAGCTAAAGTTAACATGAATTATGTATTCTAACAGAGAAGAAGATAAAAAAAAGATATCCTTCAAATTGCGCCCCCCCCCAAAAAAAAATACATTCCCTACCAGTCCTTACCTCCAAGTGCCAGTTGCCCTGCCCCCTGTGCAGAGTCTCTATTGTTGCTGACAAAACACTGGAACATGCCCTGGTCTAGCCGGCTAACCTCTCTGACCATTAGGAGATGCCGTCCTTGGCTAAGGGTCACTCTGGCATTTGGGTCAGAGGCTGAAGCTACCAAAGGTCGCCCATTCTTGAACCATTGGACTGAATTTACAGGATGGCCGAAGGTGGTGCAATTGAACTGAGCTGTATGACCAGCATCCACAGTCTGTTCAATGGGGTCAATGAGTACTGAGAGGGGAGCTGTAGATACAGGCCAGGATATCATAAGGAGTTAATTGACTGCGTGAAATTTAGACCTAAACGTTGAAGAGGAGATTCTGATTATATTGATAGAGCGCATATTAAATCTCTGAACTCCCTATTCACACAGAAGGCACTCCAGAGGTTTGATACACACACCTGCCATTGATATAGTGATATACAGATTTAAAAAACCAAATCTTTTTTTTTTTTAACCTGCCTCAGTGATAAAGGCAGATAGGCATTAGATTTTAAAATAAACATGAAAGGCTAAATTGAAAACAACAAAAGATTTGTGAAGTTACAAAATGTGTTCTTATAAAATAAATTCTAAAATCTAACCCAACATACTTAATTACTCATTAGTCACAATTAAAAAATTAAAACACTATCTCTACTTTTTGATGATACACTTTACACTTCTAAATGCAGAGACTTAAATTTAAAAGCAAACTCATAATATAGCTATTTTATGCATCTTAATTTTCTCCTAGCTATTCAGCAAAGCTGTTACCATGTACTCCATACTCCAATAATATGTGTTTTATATTTTATCAATCACATACAATACACTTACACGTAACAGTGAGAACAGTTCTGGCTGTGTCCTTGCCGTGACTATTTCTTCCCGTACACAAATACTGCCCACTGTCAAAGACTGTAGCATTCCGCACATGTAGGTTACCACCACTCTGCGTGAGGCGGCGACCATCAATGATTAGTGTGACATCATCCTTCACCCAGGAGAAGCTAGGAGCTGGATATGCCTGACTGGCAGCACAAGGCAGCTCGATTGTCTCTCCTTGGCTAATGGTCACCTGATCTAAACTCTCATCTATGATTGGTTGCACACCCCCAGCAGGTGGCTCTGAAGATGTAAGAAAAAGACCTTGATCTTGATCTTTGACACGATAATAGGTAAAATATTTTGCTTTTTTTCCTGTGTATTTATTGAAATTAAAATGATCAATAATCATCTTTCAAAGCATGAATTTAACTTTAAATCTCACAGAGTAGTATTCCCTGATCTAAGTTTTAAAAAATTATTTCTAATAGTTGTTATCCTGGAGTATACTATTTATTTAAATATGTAACGCCAGTCTTGCCCAGCTTCATCTAATTGCACGCAGTTTGAAAAAGGAAAACGATAATATTACAAAAACAACTAACATTGCTTTCATCATCATTTCTTTCACCATTACTAGATCTATATTGCTACTATAATCATCATCATGATTAATGTTAGCAATAATGATGATAATTATACTACTACTTTTAGTACTACTAAGAAAAAGAGTATTAATAATAATAAGGGAAAAAATTATAATCATTATAATAAAATTATCAGTTTTATTAGTGCTATGGATAGGCCTACTTTTTACTGCCATCACTCCCATTATTATTTTCATTGTAGATGATATGGTGATAAGGATGATGACGAGTAGGAGGAGAAGATGAAAAAGGATAGATCTAAAAAGGAAGAAGAACAAGGAGGAGAACAAGTAGATCTAATGTTTTCCTTTCCAACATCATACAATTTTGGTTTGATCTTTGACCTTATTTGGTATTAACACTGACCGTGTAAAGTGAGTGATGCTCCTTTGCTGGTGCGATTCTCTCGAGTGAGCACATTCTTGGTGATGCACGTGTATGGAGACCTAAGGCCTGTGTCCTCTGCCTGAACGCCACGGATGTGTAGCACACCGTCCCGCAGAATGCTCACCCGACCGTCTGATCAATCAAAATAAAGCAAAAGTATTAATAGATTTAGATCTAGATACTCGCTTACTCAGGGCGTAATCATTATTCGATCTAGATCATCTAGATTTAGATATTCATTGAGCTACACGACATATTAGAATCTACTAAACTATACTTGCATAGGGCCTACTTGGTTGCCGAATGGCCGTTTTTCTTTGAAAGTTTTGGAGCCAGCGTACTTTTGGACTAATGGTGGAAAGAGTGACTTCCCGTGTTTCGGAGTTTCCCTAAAAATATTATAAAAGTGGTCATCACGATCGATAGGTCTCATTGATATTGGGGTATCTCTGTGGTAGGACCAAAAAATCAGTTAGCGCTTCTTGATCATTACTCGCAGTTTAATAAGATTTTCCAACATAACGATTTGTTCCTCGTTTCTTTAAGGTCTCTATTAGGATTCTATGAACCTTGAAATTATAAATTTGACAAAGTTTCTATGAAAAAAAGATTTCTAGCTATAATGACGGACTTTAATGTAATATAAATTGAACAAGGCAGGGCTTTAGTCTCAAATGACGTCATCTAGATATGAGTAAGCGAAAAAGGGTATGAATTTAAAACACTTCTATCATTTAAAAGATATGAAAAATATTTTTAAAATTATTCAGAATCAGGATGTAACACGACGTGCCACGATTTGGATAATATTTATAGTATAAAAGTTCAATGAGTGGTTAATGTACGTGTAAGAAAGAAAAAATATATAATTGTTCTAGATGCCTATAATTATGCAGAGCAAGGAGGAGGAGGAGGAGGAGGAGGAGGAGGAGGAGGAGCAGGAGGAGGAGGATGGGGAAGAGAAAGAGGAGATGACAATGAAAAAGAAGAAGGAGTGGTAAAGGCGGAAAAGAAAAGAAAAACAGGGCGAGAAGGATGAGGAATGGTCGGAAGCCAAAAATTGACTACGAAGAGTATAATTATTTTTCAATTTGAAAGATCTCCGAGGCAAATCTTATGCCAATATTTACACACACGGCAGCCCTCTTTTTAATGGTGTATATTGTCAGTATTCTCTTCTAAGTTTAGCGTTGTTCCGGACTATTGTGACAACGTAAGAATCGCCCAGGTCATTGAAATTGAAAAAAAAAAAAAGCATACGGGATGATTAGTGAAAAAGAAAGAGGGAATGGGCGGTAGGGGGCTTTGTCAGAAAAATGTTAGCATTATGAGGCATTGATTCATATAAACTGAAACAATGACAACTTTGAAATAAATTATAACTATTTTTTAAAGTTCCTTAACTTTTAAATTCAAAGAATGGTTATACTTGTAATTTTTCTGCTTTTAATTTGCCAACTAAAATCTAAAACTAAACTGTGATCAAGATCGAGCAAAATTCTCGTTGATTACTCACTGGACCTCAGCTCGCGGTCACTTCTTTTCCAACCAATCACTTTGACGTAATCAGTGACGTAAGGAGGATTGATGACGCAGCGGAGGACGGCCGTCCCACCCCGCATCACCCACTTGTTGTTGAGAGCCACATCATACTGCATGTACTGCTCCACCAGAACTGCACAAAACGTGAGATACGAAATTATACAATTGTAGTGAATTGTGTGGAATTCCATCATTATCATCATCATCATCACTAGCCTTTTCCATCTCTTTTTCTTAAACCTCCTACTCCTCCCTCTCATCCTCCTCATCGTCTTCCTCATTCTCCTTCTCCTCCTCATCCTCGTCGTCCTCCTCACTCTTCTGTCCTTATCGATCACCTCCTCTCAGCCGTCATCGTCGTCGTCGTCCTCCTCTTCCTCCTAATCCTCAACCTTCTCCACCTATTCCTCCTCATGCTCCTTATCGTCCGCCTCTTCTTCCTTTTCGTCCTCATACTCCTCGTCCTTCTTATCCTCATTCTCCCCGTTTTCCTCCTTCTCCTCGTCTTTCTTATCCTCCTCCTAGTCCTCCTCATTCTCCTTACACTCATCCTCATCTTTCACATCCTGCTCTTCCTCGTCTTCCTCCTCTATCTTAATCCACCTCCTCCCCTTCTTCGTCGTCGTCCAAAACGCCTTGCCCTCCTAATTCTCATCCCCCTCCTTCTCTTCTTCACCCTCCTCCTCATCTTCTTCCACCTTTTCCTCTTCGTCTTCCTCTTCTTCCTCCTCGCTATCCTCATTTTCTTCCTCCTATCCCATCTCCCCCCATTGACTTCCATCTTCTCTCCTCATTCTCCTC